>CM070489.1:2910643-2980643 GCA_036324585.1 Champsocephalus esox
TTTCGATTCGGGTCCCTTCCTGCTTCTGTGAAAGACAGTGAGATCACGTGACCCCGCTGATCACCAGGAGGAACTCAAAGATCATATCTGTCATCATCGCGAGGCCAGTGCGGTGCAGGCCTTGGTTATTCTGTTTGGGTTGCAGTAATAATGTGAACAATTCAAACTGAATCAGCAACATGCTTTATTTAATTTTGAATTGTGAATTTTGAATGTCCATGTTTGTCCTAGTGTTTTCCTTCTTAAAATGTTTTTTAAATATGTTTGAGATTTGGTTGAGCGGGGTGGACTTGTACTTTATTAGAGATGTGTCTGTTGTTTGTGTTTGTTTTTAGTGTGAGGATGGAACCCTTGTATTTGTCTCTGCAAACAGAATCTACCTACGGGTACAGATACATAACCTGAACCTGAACCTGAACCTGATGCCGTCAGTCCGTCCTTCAGGCTAACGCAGCATCATGCATTGTCCACAGTATCTGACCATTGCATGTATGACACATGTGTAATGTGTGTATATGTAAAAGAACTTTGAGTCATTGAAAAAGCGCTATAATATGTCTTGCTTCTGAAGTGTGACAAGCTTCAGTTTCTCCTTCATGCATAGTTGAGTTTCCCTTTTTGACCGAGCCGTTAAAGCCGTTTGTGTTTGGCAGTTTTTACTATTTCCTTACTATTTATGCAACTTGTTTAGAACACGTTAATAGATCTGTAGATAATAACTTAGCACTTATCAACAACATATAAACACTCTGTTTCCAAGCCATTGTTTTCCGCCGTGTTTCTGACTCTGTGTCACACCGCGTACAGGACGTTACCTGCTTAGTTACCTGCTTCCTCACAGGCTTTTGTTTGTGCCTTATTGATAAGTAGTTATTTTGCAACCTGACAAAAAACATATATCATGGGTTAGGGCAGGGGTGTCAAACTCAAGGCCCGGGGGCCAAATCCGGCCCGCCACTTCATTTTATGTGGCCCACAAGAACTTCAAATAATATAATAAGTTTATTATAATGTTAGTGCCGCTTTACAGGAGAACGTTGCCCATAAACTACATGTCCCACAATGCATCTCATTTTGTATGCGCAATGAAGAGACTTGCAATGATTTCAGACATAGTTAATTATTAAGTTATTACCCTATCCGATAATAATCCAATGCAGAGGAAATACTGTAAAATTATATATTTTATATTTATTATCTATATTTATCTATGTATATTATTTATATAGTCTTAAAGTTACCACCGGCCCTTTGAGTGCAACCATAATCCTAATGTGGCCCGCGATGAAATTGAGTTTGACACCCCTGGGTTAGGGTATTTCCGCCCGGCAACACGTAGCGTGGCTCCCAGGGTTTGGTCCTCGACCCGAAGCCCCTTTGTTCTACTGGATAGTCGTGTTTGCTATCTCTTTCCATCTTGTGCTTTTCCTATCACAGGCAGAACAAATATTCAGGCGACTTGTGACATTTCCCCAGCACTGCTCGTTGAAGCAGATCGTGTTTCATACATTCTTCGTACTCAAATAAGTACTTCCTGTTGGGGTTGTTCAGGCTACAATTTAAATGTGTTTCACGTCAGATTTTTCCGATCCAGAAAACCTCCAAACAACGACAGACCCGGCTCCTCTGCTACGTTCTTCTTGTGCGTTACGGCTGCTCGATTAATCGTATTTTAATCGCGATTACGATTATGGCTTGCAACGATTACGAAAACGACGTAATCTAAATGAAACGATCATTTCTGTATGGTTTTTCAGTTAAATTATACTTAAAGTTCATCAACTGTTAAAAACGCACTGTTCATTTTTTTTCTCCAATAAATTGATGTTTTCAAAGTGAATGGATAATCGTTTTTAATACTCGTGCATCAATTATTGACCCAAATAATCGAGGTTATGATTTTTGCCATAATCGAGCAGCCCTACTGTGCGTCATATCTCCATCCAACATTCAGCTTCACATGTTATGCTGCTACTAAACTTGGCGCTGTACCCAGCATGCGTTTCAGTGAGTGATACGAGTCCCCTTCAACGCTTTTTCAACGGTATTTCGGTTTATGTAAAATACATCACGGTAAAAAGTTCACGGTATTCGGTATGAAGCGGTATACCTCCCAGCACGACTGTCTGGTCAACGTTGAAATTGTAATGTTAAACTTGTATACACACATAGCTTAACTTTCACTGTATGTTGATGCATGCTTTGAATTTGAATTAAAATGGTTGGTGTGATAGATTTAATGTTTTGAGTCCAGACAAAATAGTCTGGCACCATCTTATCATGATGTGTTTTCAAGCAAGGTCCTTGTCTAATAAGGACGAATAATGGTTCAGGTCTTGGACGTAGTTGAGTTTTTTGACAAATTGAGAATGAGTAAGCAACATTTAAAAGTAATTTTCCAGCCAATAATCTCCTGCGTTCAGCCTCTCAATGTGAAGCTTTGCTGGTATTTTCTGCTTTCTGCTTTTATAAATGAAATATGTTTGAGTTTTTGGACTGTTGGTTGCAACTAAGAGACGTCAAATGTGGCTCTGTGAACTTGGTAGGCACTTGTTCGACTAATGTATTACTCTTGGCCTGTCACTTTAAGAGTAGCAGCCGCAAGGGGTTGTGGGTTTTGGAGTCTGTGAAAATGTGATGGCCAAGGTGAAGTGCGGAGTTACGGAGAGAGAGACGAAAGTATAGAGAAAGTGGTCAGAAAAGGAGTAGTATCTAGTCTGTATGTAATACAGTGTCAATATAGCTTGAAGAACGTGAATAAACGGAGGTTCTTCCCACGGCACCCGAACGCCTCGTTTCCATCCTTTTTCCCCTCGAAATGTCTGGGCAGCTGGTTACCGGCTGACAACGGGCCAAGTCAGAAACCACCGGTGTGTATTCGGAACTACGGTTTCGGTGCCGAGATACCGTTAGTAAAAAGCGTTGGTAGATCTTAAGAAAATCAACAGTCGACTTCTTTTGAGAAAAATACAACCTAACACATCGACTCCTCTCCAAGGACGGACGATCCACGCCTGTTTTCAAGGACTCGATCAGTATCTCCTTGTTCCTCGCTCTGATGTTTGTCCTGATGGTGTTGATTGCGTAACGCAGGGGTGTCAAACTCAAGGCCCGGGGGCCACATTCGGCCCGCGACTTCATTTTATGTGGCCCCACAAGAGCTTGCAAAGAATATAATATGTTTATTATACGGTTACATGCTACAGAAGCACGTTGCCCATAAACTACATGTCCCACAATGCATCTCAAATATGACTTTTTTCTCAGAATTTGCCTTTTTTTCTTCAAAATATTCATTTTTTCATAGAATTCCTTTTTCTCAGAATTAGATTTTTATTTCTAAATGTCACTTCTATTTCTTTTTCCTCCAGAATGTGGCTTTTCTTTTTAAATCATTTTGGGACATACGCACTGAAGAGACTTGCCCTCGACTTCTGCTTTCAGACGTAGTTAATTATGAAGTTATTACCCTATCCGATGATAATCCAATGCAGAGGCAATGATGTAATATAACACATTATTTTATATATATGATATATTTATATATGTATTTTTATATAGTCTTAAAGTTAAAACCGGCCCTTTGAGTGCAGCCATAATGCTGAAGTGGCCCACGATGACATTGAGTTTGACACCCCTGGCGTAACGGATCACACTTCGGTGATCCCCGTCCTCGTCCCACCGCTCCTCTGCAGCTGCACAGATGGATGCCAGCCTGACTCAAAACACGTCTTCTCGTTCCTAGATACTTTGATCCATCGTACAAAAACAATGCTATCCTTTAAGCTCATAAAACAGAGCAGAGACAGACACAAGGAGATACAACTGGAGCTTTTGAGACAGATTTCTAGCATGAAGTTTGTTTAAAGATGGATTTAGGAGCAGCAGTGGATCAGCTCTGTGACTTATGTGAGAATAAGAGATTTAAAGTGGTCTCTAGTGTCACCTGTGTGTGTTTCAGGGTGAGACATGTCGCCACAGAGATTATGAGAGTGTATGTAGTGTGTATCAGTATGTCGTGTCTCTACTTTAAAGAGTCCTCTCCTGCTGATGTTCAGGTGTATATCAGTGTGTAGTGTCTCTACTTTAAAGAGTCCTCTCCTGCTGATGTTCAGGTGTATATCAGTGTGTAGTGTCTCTACTTTAAAGAGTCCTCTCCTGCGGATGTTCAGGTGTATATCAGTATGTAGTGTCTCTACTTTAAAGAGTCCTCTCCTGCTGATGTTCAGGTGTATATCAGTGTGTAGTGTCTCTACTTTAAAGAGTCCTCTCCTGCTGATGTTCAGGTGTATATCAGTGTGTAGTGTCTCTACTTTAAAGAGTCCTCTCCTGCGGATGTTCAGGTGTATATCAGTATGTAGTGTCTCTACTTTAAAGAGTCCTCTCTTGCTGATGTTGAGGTGTATATCAGTATGTAGTGTCTCTACTTTAAAGAGTCCTCTCTTGCTGATGTTCAGGTGTGTATCAGTATGTCGTGTCTCTACTTTAAAGAGTCCTCTCCTGCTGATGTTCAGGTGTGTATCAGTATGTCGTGTCTGTACTTTAAAGAGTCCTCTCCTGCTGATGTTCAGGTGTATATCAGTATGTAGTGTCTCTACTTTAAAGAGTCCTCTCCTGCTGATGTTCAGGTGTATATCAGTGTGTAGTGTCTCTACTTTAAAGAGTCCTCTCCTGCTGATGTTCAGGTGTATATCAGTGTGTAGTGTCTCTACTTTAAAGAGTCCTCTCCTGCGGATGTTCAGGTGTATATCAGTATGTAGTGTCTCTACTTTAAAGAGTCCTCTCTTGCTGATGTTGAGGTGTATATCAGTATGTAGTGTCTCTACTTTAAAGAGTCCTCTCTTGCTGATGTTCAGGTGTATATCAGTATGTAGTGTCTCTACTTTAAAGAGTCCTCTCTTGCTGATGTTCAGGTGTATATCAGTGTGTAGTGTCTCTACTTTAAAGAGTCCTCTCTTGCTGATGTTCAGGTGTATATCAGTGTGTAGTGTCTCTACTTTAAAGAGTCCTCTCCTGCTGAT
The DNA here is from genome assembly GCA_036324585.1 of Champsocephalus esox. Lineage (NCBI taxonomy): Eukaryota > Metazoa > Chordata > Actinopteri > Perciformes > Channichthyidae > Champsocephalus > Champsocephalus esox. Next base: position 2,915,665 of record CM070489.1, read on the forward strand.
GTTCAGGTGTATATCAGTGTGTAGTGTCTCTACTTTAAAGAGTCCTCTCCTGCAGATGTTCAGGTGTATATCAGTATGTAGTGTCTCTACTTTAAAGAGTCCTCTCTTGCTGATGTTGAGGTGTATATCAGTATGTAGTGTCTCTACTTTAAAGAGTCCTCTCTTGCTGATGTTCAGGTGTATATCAGTATGTAGTGTCTCTACTTTAAAGAGTCCTCTCTTGCTGATGTTCAGGTGTATATCAGTATGTAGTGTCTCTACTTTAAAGAGTCCTCTCTTGCTGATGTTCAGGTGTATATCAGTATGTAGTGTCTCTACTTTAAAGAGTCCTCTCTTGCTGATGTTCAGGTGTATATCAGTATGTAGTGTCTCTACTTTAAAGAGTCCTCTCCTGCTGATGTTCAGGTGTATTTCAGTATGTAGTGTCTCTACTTTAAAGAGTCCTCTCCTGTTGATTTTCAGGTGTATATCAGTCTGTAGTGTCTCTACTTTAAAGAGTCCTCTCCTGCTGATCTTCAGGTGTATATCAGTATGTAGTGTCTTTACTTTAAAGAGTCCTCTCCTGCTGATCTTCAGGTGTATATCAGTATGTAGTGTCTCTACTTTAAAGAGTCCTCTCCTGCCGATGTTCAGGTGTATATCAGTATTTAGTGTCTCTACTTTAAAGAGTCCTCTCCTGCTGATGTTCAGGTGTATATCAGTATGTAGTGTCTCTACTTTAAAGAGTCCTCTCCTGCTGATCTTCAGGTGTATATCAGTATGTAGTGTCTCTACTTTAAAGAGTCCTCTCCTGCCGATGTTCAGGTGTATATCAGTATTTAGTGTCTCTACTTTAAAGAGTCCTCTCTTGCTGATCTTCAGGTGTATATCAGTCTGAAGTGTCTTGACTTTAAAGAGTCCTCTCCTGCTGATGCTCAGGTGTATATCAGTATGTAGTGTCTCTACTTTAAAGAGTCCTCTCCTGCCGATGTTCAGGTGTATATCAGTATTTAGTGTCTCTACTTTAAAGAGTCCTCTCCTGCCGATGTTCAGGTGTATATCAGTATGTAGTGTCTCTACTTTAAAGAGTCCTCTCCTGCTGATGTTCAGGTGTATATCAGTCTGTTGTGTCTCTACTTTAAAGAGTCCTCTCCTGCTGATCTTCAGGTGTATATCAGTCTGAAGTGTCTTGACTTTAAAGAGTCCTCTCCTGCTGATGCTCAGGTGTATATCAGTATGTAGTGTCTCTACTTTAAAGAGTCCTCTCCTGCTGATGTTCAGGTGTATATCAGTATGTAGTGTCTCTACTGTAAAGAGTCCTCTCCTGCTGATGTTCAGGTGTATATCAGTATGTAGTGTCTCTACTTTAAAGAGTCCTCTCCTGCTGATGTTCAGGTGTATATCAGTATGTAGTGTCTCTACTTTAAAGAGTCCTCTCCTGCTGATGTTCAGGTGTATATCAGTATGTAGTGTCTCTACTTTAAAGAGTCCTCTCCTGCTGATCTTCAGGTGTATATCAGTCTGTAGTGTCTCTGACTTTAAAGAGTCCTCTCCTGCTGATGCTCAGGTGTATATCAGTATGTAGTGTCTCTACTTTAAAGAGTCCTCTCCTGCTGATGTTCAGGTGTATATCAGTATGTAGTGTCTCTACTTTAAAGAGTCCTCTCCTGCTGATGTTCAGGTGCATATCAGTATGTAGTGTCTCTACTTTAAAGAGTCCTCTCCTGCTGATGTTCAGGTGTATATCAGTCTGTAGTGTCTCTACTTTAAAGAGTCCTCTCCTGCTGATGTTCAGGTGTATATCAGTATGTAGTGTCTCTACTTTAAAGAGTCCTCTCCTGCTGATGTTCAGGTGTATATCAGTATGTAGTGTCTCTACTTTAAAGAGTCCTCACCTGCTGATGTTCAGGTGTATATCAGTATGTAGTGTCTCTACTTTAAAGAGTCCTCTCCTGCTGATGTTCAGGTGTATATCAGTATGTAGTGTCTCTACTGTAAAGAGTCCTCTCCTGCTGATGTTCAGGTGTATATCAGTATGTAGTGTCTCTACTTTAAAGAGTCCTCTCCTGCTGATGTTCAGGTGTATATCAGTATGTGGTGTCTCTACTTTAAAGAGTCCTCTCCTGCTGATGTTCAGGTGTATATCAGTATGTAGTGTCTCTACTTTAAAGAGTCCTCACCTGCTGATGTTCAGGTGTATATCAGTATGTAGTGTCTCTACTTTAAAGAGTCCTCACCTGCTGATGTTCAGGTGTATATCAGTATGTAGTGTCTCTACTTTAAAGAGTCCTCTCCTGCTGATGTTCAGGTGTATATCAGTATGTGGTGTCTCTACTTTAAAGAGTCCTCTCCTGCTGATGTTCAGGTGTATATCAGTATGTAGTGTCTCTACTTTCAAAGAGTCCTCTCCTGCTGATGTTCAGGTGTATATCAGTATGTAGTGTCTCTACTTTAAAGAGTCCTCTCCTGCTGATGTTCAGGTGTATATCAGTATGTGGTGTCTCTACTTTAAAGAGTCCTCTCCTGCTGATGTTCAGGTGTATATCAGTATGTAGTGTCTCTACTTCAAAGAGTCCTCTCCTGCTGATCTTCAGGTGTATATCAGTATGTAGTGTCTCTACTTTAAAGAGTCCTCTCCTGCTGATCTTCAGGTGTATATCAGTATGTAGTGTCTCTACTTTAAAGAGTCCTCTCCTGCTGATGTTCAGGTGTATATCAGTATGTAGCGTCTCTACTTTAAAGAGTCCTCTCCTGCTGATGTTCAGGTGTATGTCATAAAGTAGTGTCCTTCAGCTCCGCAGGTTGTGACTCTGATTCCTCCGTGGATCCATGCGTCTGATTAGGAGCACTTTTTAAAGTCAAATCCATTATTTTGCTGTTTTCGGATTCTGCTCGTCTCTGACCTGAGTGGGTGAGGACTGTTTTTCCACACTCCTCCTCCTCCTCCTCCTCCTCCTCCTCCTCCTCCTCCTCCTCCTCCTCCCTCCTCCTCCTCCTCCTCCTCCTCCTCCTCCTCCTCCTCCTCCTCAGTAGATGGATGGAGAGGCTGTGATGGTTTTGTGCAGCAGGGTGAATCGCTCTTCTTCTTCTTCTCTTATTTGATTTTCTTTTTTACCAGATTTCTCCCTTTTTCCGTCATTGCTTCTTCCACCTTGCCTCCTCTCCTCTTCTCTGTTTTCCTCAGTCGTCTCCTTCCTTCTCTTTCCTTGATTTCCTTCTTTCTTCATTCCATCCCTTCTGACCTCTCCTCCTTTTCTCCTCTCCTTGTCTCCCCTCCTTACCTTAAGCTTCCCCTTTTCTTGTCTCTTCTTCTTTGCCTCACTGTCATCTCCTCATCCCTTCCTCCTTTCTTCACTTGTCCTCCTTGCCCCCTGTTGTTTCATTCCTTTATCCTCACCTCCTCTTCCCTCTGACTCTCATTATAGCCTCTCATCTCGTCTTCTCTCTCATGCAACCTCCTTCTGTCTCCTTGTTTTTCTATACCCATAACATGTCCCCTTCCTCACTCTCTTTTCATTTCCTTTCCTCACCTCTTCCTTCCTCCTTCTCGTTAACAACCCCACACCTCTTCCCTCTTCTCCTCCTCTTACTCCAATGTGGTCTCCTTATTACCTCATCGTTCCTATTCTTTCACCTTTCCTTGTTTCCTCCTCTTGTGTCCCTCACTGCTACCTCCTTCGTCCCTCCTTTTTGTTACCTCTTGCTTCGCTGTATCTCTCCTCTCGTCTCCTCTGCTATGATGATGCCTCTTGAGAAGCAAATGATGGCAACCAATACCATTATAATACACACACACACACACACAGACACACACACACACACACACACACACAGATGGGTACTTTATATTCATATATGCGAGCTTGAACACTTACACACACAGAACCGAGATGCGTGTAGGTCCATGATGAGAACTGCATGTTCATTACACACACACACACATGCACCCACACACGCGCACACACACACACACACGTGCACACACACTCACACACTCTGAGTTATTGCAGTTGCTTTGATGGCGCAAGAAGCAGTAGGTTTATTGATCGCAGAGTTACGTCACTGATCACACACACACACACACACACACACACACACACACACTAGTGGGCAAGTTATACATTGAAGGGACTTTAAGCGTCTCTACCGGGACATGTCTCCATGCTTTGATGTTCGAAAAGCTCTTTAACGGTGACCACACTGCTCGTCACGTCCACGAACTCCAGTTCCAGGAAGAACCCACAGAACTTCCCGTCACCTCCCTGAAGGATCCTTCTGATCCCTGCGAGACAGACCTCTGTTATCGTGGGGAAGCGTTGGCTCGTTAATGTCGGCACAGGAAGCCCAGAGGTCAGAATGAAAGCTGCAGCTGCGGTTCGGTTGTTATTTACGTCGTTATCGAAAGCAGCAAATCAATCAGAGCGAGCGAGAGGAAGATGATTTACAGAACATTATGGTCTGCAGACTGAAGAGCCCGAACAGCTTCCTGGTGACATGTTTAATTAGCTAATGTTTCCAGGCAACAGCGCACGGCTCCGGTGGGATGCATCGTGGGACGCAGGAGAGAGGGCTTGTGTCTGCAATATACCGGCAACAATATCAGCATCAGGAATAACGAGGAACTTGGTTACTGGGATTCTTTGATTCCCGGTGTTTCAGGGAGTGATCGTTTCTGCATTATAGTTCTCATTTACAAATATCGTAAAATATAGTATTCTATTGTATTACTTCATTGTGTGTAGGTATTCCTAAAAAAAACGTTATTTATTTTTGTGTAAATGCTTTTTCTGCTGTATTTTCTAACACACACCACACACACACACACACACACGCAGGTTCATGTAATCTATGACCTGAAGACGTTTCTTCATCGAGCGTCTGCAGGTGAATTAATGTTGTCGATACTCTTCCTCTTCCTCTTCCTCCACCTCCTCATTTCTCAACGTGTGTGTGTGTGTGTGTGTGTTTACCTCCATCTGCGCACTTGTGCACAGGCTTGTTGATATTCAACGGGTGCGTCTGTGTGTGTGTTCATGCAGGACACACGCAGGGACAATGTCACAGCGTGTCACCGCCATCGTGTATCACGGGGCGGACACAGCACCTGACATCGGCTCAGTGTTCGGTGTTATTGCACTTAATGTAATGGGTTTAAACTGAATGTCACACTGACTTCGCTGTCTGCTTTCCAGCTCTCACCGTGTCTTCAAGCATGCTAACGGCTAACCCTTACGAAAAAACACTATAGTATGAGTTGAATATGGTGATCTTAATATAGTGAATCTAGAGTTAATTAGCTTTAATAATGATGTATTCATCCCTATAGTAAGTATGGTATCAAGAAATTCAAGTTAACAAGCAGAGCAGTTTCAATTTGAAAGATAGGGACTTTATTAACAAAATAAAATACATTGTTCACGGAATATGAATACGAATAACCTAAATGTAAAAAAATTACAAGAACAATTTCAGGCCCGAAACAGAAATGGTTGGGCAATAAAATTAAGGGAAAAAGTGTCCCAACCCCTATAAACACATTTCACATTCATATACTTACAACCCATGCCCCTCCACCAAGTCAGAGATGCAAACTTTGACACGTTTGAGGCTGGTCTTCTCGGTAAGAATGCCATTAGTTTGCAGTTCGTCAAATACTTCTGGAATTGTATTCTTAAGTAGATCAGGCCATTCAGAAGAACTGGTTCTTGGCTGAACAACACAATAAGAGCAAGCACAGCACAAAGTAAAGTTCTGGCCTGTGTGATTTGCTGAAACACAATTTAACAAGCATGAGTTTGACAGACTTCTCTTGGGACGGGCTGAAGATCCGGTGCTTCAGAAAATGCACTTGGAATCTGTCAAAGTTACTGACGTTCTCACTTCTATCAACATCTATAAACTCTTTGAAGTGTGTTGTATTTTAAAATCCTATCCAGGACAAATCCAAATGCACCTGTTACTTCCAGGAGATGGTTTGTGCTTTGGACACTGTAGATTATTCTATTAATTTCCTTTTTGCAAGGACTTTAACAGATTCCTGCAGCTCATTCCCGCTTCCTGTAATCATAAGAACAAGACAAATTCATCCTGATGTTGACTCATCATATTATGCCAGATTAAATTAAATGCCATCATCTATCATCTTCTAGTTAAACCCATTAATACACACCTTATATAAATTATAAGCAGTATGGACATTTTAAGTTAATAAACTTCACCCATAAAGACAACTTCTAGAGAAGCACAGGGGATATTCTGCTCAGCCTCCAGTGGCGGTTTCTCTCCTGGAGGCTGGGAATTTCTTCATATTTTTTATTTGTATTAAAAAACATCTCTCCGCTGTTGTCAGTGAGTATTTTACAAAGACTGAAATGAATGTGTGGTGAAACACAGTATTGCACGCTACACTCACTCGATACTACACCCGCAGTCCGCTGTGTCAGGGACATGTCAAGGAAAGCCCGCTGGCCTTCCCTCCCAACGATTTGATTTGATTCAATGAAATAATCGGAACGGAAGGCCTCACGTGCCGTGCAGATATGAAATCTCCCTTCTACACAATATAATATTTGCAAGTATAGAGTAGTGGCTGATGTTTTAGTCAGAAACAGGTAAACTGTAGTGTACATGTACTACTCATAACTTTAGTGCGAGTAAGTTACGTATTTGCACTGTAAGAGATATCAACGCGGCCTCTGTCGGTCTTCTCACTTGCACTTTCCCGCCACATCTGGCCGAACAATGAAACCTAGCCAAAGTAGCTAGATAGCATTACACATATAGCTGCTAATGCTATCTATATAATGCCGATTGAAGAATGATGGTCACAGAAAAGAGTGTAAGCTACATTAAGTCAAGATAAAATAAATATAATAAAATAGAAGAACGGCTTAAAGGAAAATAATTGTCATCCAGGCAGCTAAACTCAAACCATAGTTAGCTGTTCAACATTGGCAAAACATATTTATTTAAGTTTAAAAATATATATTTCGACCCCTAGCTTGCTCACATTATGACAATATATCTGCTCACTTTGTTAAAAACGTTTTGTTTCTGTAACTTACCTACAGTTAGCTCTCCTCCGTTGACATCCTCCACCGCAGCCAGAGGTGAAATGGCAGTTGGGACATTTGATGGACAGTTGAAAAATTATACATTTGAAATAACTCAACCGTGATTGGGCAGGACAGTGCCCAATGACAGTGCCCAATGTTAGTCAAAACGAATGTGTTTATTTTTTCTACCTACACACGTGTGTGTAAAATAGTTCAGAAATGACACTGAATGTGTTGAATTGCCTTTGACACAGCAGTGTGTTAAAAAAAATGACACATTCATTCTAGGAGTGTAATACTTTTACAAACACTATGATAATAATATGCATTCATTTTGACAATATCACATTACTATAGGAGTGGTCTATAGTGTGTTCAAAAAACAACTACAGAAACACTATATATTATACTATAGTTATAATATTTAAAATAATATAGGAATTCTACAAAGATCTAGATACAGAGTGTTACTATTGAAATATTATAGGGCTACTATAGCTAGTAAAATGGCACTACAGAAAAGACTATAGTTATACAATAGCTGGTGAAAAATACTATAGAACTCTACAAACTTACTATAGGATACTATACAACTCTTATAGTATACTATAGTTCATTTTCGTAAGGGAATGTTAGCATGCTGTAACGTGAATCGGATTGTGACGTTGTGCTTTGCATGTTTGTTATGAATACTTCCACACAGACTGTGTCTGTTGGCTTCCTCTCAGGCTTGTTAATATTCATACGTCCGTGTGTGTGTGTGTGTGTGTGTGTGTGTGTGTGTGTGTGTGTGTTCGTGCAATAAAACACAACTATTTCTGAACTGTATTGATATTTCACAGACTTAAGCCCCGGTCCCAGCTGTGTGCGTCATTATTTAGTGTCCCCAGAGGCCTGTACTACGAAGCCGGATTTTCGCGTAGCCGGCTAACTTCATGGAGAACTCTGGGTTCAGGTCCTACGACGCTGGTTCTCTTTTTAGCGGGCTAGATCTCCATGGCAACTTATCCTGGAACCAAACAGCTGAGTCAGAGTCAGCTGAGCGTATCTGGCCGTGCAACACTCACAGCGTCACAGACTGGATGTAGAAGTATTATTTTAAGCAACACGTTAAGTTGACGAAACACTCGAGACAAATGTAATTAAAGTCAGATCGTGTTTTAGACGGGCAGTGATATCATGAACCTGTTGATGGACGCATTCCAACACTTGTTCTGTTCCAGCTGTGTTCACCTTGCAGGTGCAGCTCTGAGGCTTTGATCCTGATCAAGGGTTTGAGTCATGGATGTTTAAAGTTTAACTTCTTCATATGTCTAGTATTATAGTTGACTTTTCATTCAGGAAGTATGACGCTGCGCTGTCAGTACGCTTCTCCCTGTCTGTGATTGGTCAAATGTTGCTAGCCCCGCCCCTTTCATGTTAACCCGCGCTCAGCCGAACAGAGAAACCCTGGCTTGAGTTACCGAGTTGATAACCCGCGTCCTAGGACCGCTTAGCGAGAGCGCGTTTGTTTTGGGTTAGGTCAGCCGGGTAACTCAAACACATCCAGGGGGTGTTTCTCAATGTTGAGGAGGCTTGCTTGGTAGCGCATGTACCTCAGAGTGAGTTCCTTCAGAAGCGAGGCAAGAAGAACCCCTCCTAGCCTCGGAGAACAAAGAATGGAACAGTCTAGCAGGTGTGCGTCAGATGAGAGGCCCCGCCTTACCTTTTCCGCCAAAGATTTGGGAAATCGGTCTGTGCGCAAAGCATTGTGGGGATTTTAAGACTGCGGAGTCTACACATGTGCAGCCTCGAAATTTCCCACAACACAGTACGCCGGCCTCGGTAGAATTCCAAGTATGCTGGACATTGGAACAGTCCTTCGGCGGCACTCGATGACATAGTATGCTTGAAATAGTGGCTCTGGAGAATCCTTCCTCGACATTGAGAAACACCCAGGATATGTTGAACTGGATTCGTAGTACAGGCCTCTGGTGTCCCAGCTGTGTGCGTCCCTCTTTAGTGTCCCCTGGTCTCCCAGCTGTGTGCGTCCCTCTTTAGTGTCCCCTGGTCTCCCAGCTGTGTGCGTCCCTCTTTAGTGTCCCCTGGTCTCCCAGCTGTGTGCGTCACTCTTTAGTGTCCCTTGGCCTCCCAGCTGTGTGCGTCCCTCTTTAGTGTCCCCTGGTCTCCCAGCTGTGTGCGTCACTCTTTAGTGTCCCTTGGCCTCCCAGCTGTGTGCGTCACTCTTTAGTGTCCAGGGTTTCCCACACAGACTATACTTGGCGGGCCGCTGCAGGTATATTAACGGCCGCCCAAGTATATTTCGCGACCCATTTAGGTTTTTTTTTATAATTTGTTTTTGTATTCTTCCGTGACCACGACGCCATCTGCGATCGATTAACTTGTGGACAATGATCCCTCGCTCCCTTGCTCTGATCTCGCCTCCTTCTGGCCTGTTAAGTGGCCTGCCTCACACAGGGTGACTGGATGTGGCCTGCCGACATGGCCACTGTCAGATCATAAATCAAAGCCCTCGATTGGTCTCTGTGTGTCATTCAAGCTCGGGATAAGCTCAGCTCAGGTGAGGTAAAGGACTCTGAGTGTTTAGAGAGTTAACTCAGTCTAAGTTCTCAGTGGGTCTCAAACGGTGTGGTCACCAGTTATGCAAACACATATTTCCATTTGAGAGGGTAGTGATTGGTCTAATGGAACACCACCACTAGTGTGCCCTCGAGCAAGGCACTTAGCCCTTCGTTACTCCAGGGAGAATGTCCCTGTAATCGGTCATGATAAGTCGCTTTGGATAAAAGCGTCAGCTAAATTAAATGTAGTGTGATTAGTGAAATATGCATGAATAAATAAATAAAAAGTTAACTGGGTGAAAAAAGGTAAGATACACTTTTAAAACTTGTTGAGAGAAAACGAGTCTTTGCTGCTGCCTCAAAGAGGAGCAGGAGGAGAGAGGGAGCAGGGGGAGAGGAGGGAGACAGGAGAGGAGGGAGACAGGAGAGGAGGAGAGGTGGAGAGGGAGACAGGAGAGGAGGGAGACAGGAGAGGAGGAGAGGTGGAGAGGGAGACAGGAGAGGCTGATTCAGGAACACAGACACACTCACAACTATAAATGAACCAAACATAAATTAATAAACAAGTTTCAGTGTTTTTTTCATATTGGAAAAGGTATGGTATTGGTTATGGCCATGATTTTATAATTATTGAAATGTATACAGTTCTGTTTAATATAGGTGTTTCCATAGATCTAGTCTCTATATTTCCCCCTCAAAATGCATCAGATTGATGCAACTCCAAAATAAAAAATAAAATCTTACCGGGGGGGGGCATGCCCCTGGACCCCCCTAGAGGATTTGAGGTCGACCCCCACTAAAAATCACATGGATAGGTTCCTAAATACATTTATAAATACATTTATTTTTTAAATAGTAACCCATTTCCATATGTTCATGTGTGGGTAGTAGATTTAAACTATAGGGCGATCATTAAGGGCCCTGCCTGTACCTGTTCGCTCTGCCATCGCGTGAAGGGTCTGCTAACAAGCGACCAACAGAAAGGTGAATGTTGTTGCATGTCACCTCACCCCCCCCTTTATTTGTCATTGTACAAGTACAACGAAATTATAACAGACTCAAGGTGCCAACACGCAACAACAAGACAATATAAAAACAACAAGTCACTATGAAAACAATAAATGGGACTTAAAAAAAGGGAATATGTACATAAATAAATAATAGATACATTAAAATGGTGGTACGGAAGCGCCTGCCTGAGCACAGCCGTACGAAGTGCTCGTTACCCGGGTGGTGTGGGTCCTTCAGGATTTGGACTGCCTTCTTAAGGCAACGAGAGCTGCACAGTACCTCCAGGGAGGGGAGGGGGCAACCGATGATCTTCTCGTCACCCCTGAGATGCAGCCCACCACAGTGGTATCATCAGCAAACTTTATGATGGAGTTGCTGGTGTGGGCGGGGATGAGATCATAGGTGTAGAGGGCGTATAGTAGGGGGCTCAGCACGCAGCCCTGTGGTGATCCGGTGCTGAGACTGAAGGACGTGGAGGTGTGGGTGCCAATCCTCACTCTCTGGGGGCGATCAGACAGGAAGTCCTTAATCCATAGACACAAGGAATGGGATACTCCCAGGACTGACAGCTTGGTCACCAGTCTGTCGGGGAGGATGGTATTAAATGCAGAGCTGAAGTCCACGAAGAGCATCCGTGCGTAGCTCCCCTACTCTCCAGGTTTCTGTGTTTCCGTGTGTTTCCGTGTGTGTCTGTGTGTGTCTGTGTGTGTTTGTGTGTGTCTGTGTGTGTCTGTGTGTGTCTGTGTGTTTCCGTGTGTGTCTGTGTGCAGCATTTCCTACTCACTGCAGTGACTTTTTGTTGCTAATCAGACGATGCGATTTCCCGAGGAAAGCTTTCCCTTGGAGGAACAGAAACAGACAGTAACTCAATAATAAAAGCACATTCCCCCACACTAAGTGCACACACTTGTATTGACATGCTTTAAAGCAATCCATTACTTGACAAAGACAAACCAGCGGCAGCACAATGAGTGTCTGCTCGCTGAAATAAAGCAATTTATTTTAGAGTTAATGCGCAGGAAATGCACTCATCCACGCACAATGAGAGCAGGGACTTTACAGAAACACACCAATTACTCTCAGGCACAATGGACTGGACTGTGTGTGTGTGTGTGTGTGTGGTGTGTGGTGTGTGTGTGTGGTGTGTGTGTGTGTGTGTGTGTGTGTGTGTGGTGTGTGTGTGTGTGTGTGTGTGTGTGTGTGTGTGTGTGTTGTGTGTGTGTGTGTGTGTGTGTGAATATTCCCGACCCAATAGCAACGCACAGCCTTTACCCCAAAACACCTTAATAACTTGCATTAAATAGAGATTTTTTACCTTTTGAGCTTGAAAATGTGAGAATTGTTCTTCTCCTTGTAGTTCGTATTCTTGTAGTTCTTCTTCTTGTAGTTCTTATTATTGTAGTTCTCCTTGTAGTTCTTCTCCTTGTAGTTCTCCTTGTAGTTCGTATTCTTGTAGTTCTTCTTCTTGTAGTTCTTATTATTGTAGTTCTCCTTGTAGTTCGTATCTTGTAGTTCTTCTTCTTGTAGTTCTTATTTTGTAGTTCTCCTTGTAGTTCTTTCCTTGTAGTTCTCCTTGTAGTTCTTATTGTTGTAGTTCTTCTTCTTGTAGTTCTTATTATTGTAGTTCTCCTTGTAGTTCTTCTCCTTGTAGTTCTCCTTGTAGTTCTTATTGTTGTAGTTCTTCTTCTTGTAGTTCTTATTATTGTAGTTCTCCTTGTAGTTCTTATTCTTGTAGTTATTCTTCTTGTAGTTCTTATTATTGTAATTCTCCTTGTAGTTCTTATTCTTGAAGTTCTTATTATTGTAGTTCTTATTATTGTAGTTCTTATTATTGTAGTTCTTCCTCTTGTAGTTCTTATTTGTGCAGTTCTTATTCTTGTAGTTCTCCTTGTAGTTCTTTTCTTGTAGTTCTCCTTGTAGTTCTCCTTGTAGTTCTTATTATTATTGTAATTCTTCTCCTTGTAGTTCTCCTTGTAGTTCTCCTTGTAGTTCTCATTGTAGTTCTCCTTGTAGTTCTCCTTGTAGTTCTCATTGTATTTCTCCTTGTAGTTCTCCTTGTAGTTCTCCTTGTAGTTCTCCTTGTAGTTCTCCTTGTAGTTCTCATTGTATTTCTCCTTGTAGTTCTCATTGTATTTCTCCTTGTAGTTCTCCTTGTAGTTCTCATTGTAGTTCTCCTTGTAGTTCTCCTTGTAGTTCTCATTGTATTTCTCCTTGTAGTTCTTCTTCGTGTTATAGTATAACATCTGGTCAAACAGAGTATATACTTCATTGATGTTTTCAGCACCATGGACAGCCACTTTGAGTGCCTGTTAGCTCTTGTCAAATAGTAAGGTTTACACTTGTTCGTCTGAATGGTGGACCCACCGAATATTTGCCACATGTTCTTGATAAATGACTAGGTTGAATAATTGTCTGAGTTTTTTGCACGATAATTTCACCTCTGTGAAGTGCCAGCGTAACGAGGCTGAGTGTGAATGATTTGAACTAGCAGTAACACAACAGAAACGAGTTGTATTTAAATTATTCGGTAAGTCACCCCGAAAAAGTCTCACCATTCATGTCTCTGTCTGTCACGTTGTCTCTTCTTCTTCTCACCTCTGCAGAGTGTGTGTGTGCGAGTGTGTGTGTGTGTGTGTGTCTGCATATGTGTGTGTCCCAAAAAGGCCTGTCTCATCACTTCCTGTCTCCCTCGCTGTATATCTCCCGCCTGTCTCCTCTGCTCTCCCCTCCTGGCCGACCGCAGCATGCAAATAGGATTAAAAATTAACACTCACTGTGTGTGTGTGTGTGTGTGTGTGTGTGTGTGTGTGTGTGTGTGTGTGTGTGTGTGTGTGTGTGTGTGTGTGTGTGTTTCTGTCTGGGTGTGCGTGTGTGTGAGAGAGAAGGAGGAAGTGCTGCTGCAGTCATTGTTGTTCACCTCATTTAACGGTGTGTCTTGGCACAGTCTTTTATCAGCAGATTTTAGCAGCAGCACAGCGACGCGTCTCTCTACTTTCTCTCATGACCTCACCACTTTTTAGCCTCCATTGTCATTCATTTAAATAATCACTTTAAACATGTTTTTGTTGTCTGATGAAAATTAATAAATGAAGAGTTGATTGTTCTTTAATGCACTGTCAAACACATGCACACAGTGGTACATGCTGGTTTTCTTATAGTTTCCATGATTTAGATGTGACTTTAAGTACTTTCCAGTCAACTTAACTCATATTCCTCTCCACATGCACACTCACTGCAACCTTCACTTCCTGCAGAGCCTTTCAAACGTCTCTTAGAACAAAGTTATTGGGCTATAAAGGAACTACAGCACGGTCACATGACTTCACGTCACCACCGCTAAGCTAAAGGAGGCTAATGTTGGGCTATAAAGGAACTACAGCACGGTCACATGACTTCACGTCTCCACCGCTAAGCTAAAGGTGGCTAATGTTGGGCTATAAAGGAACTACAGCACGGTCACATGACTTCACGTCACCAGCGCTAAGCTAAAGGAGGCTAATGTTGGGCTATAAAGGAACTACAGCACGGTCACATTACTTCACGTCTCCACCGCTAAGCTAAAGGTGGCTAATGTTGGGCTATAAAGGAACTACAGCACGGTCACATGACTTCACGTCACCACCGCTAAGCTAAAGGAGGCTAATGTTGGGCTATAAAGGAACTACAGCACGGTCACATGACTTCACGTCACCACCGCTAAGCTAAAGGTGGCTAATGTTGGGCTATAAAGGAACTACAGCACGGTCACATGACTTCACGTCACCACCGCTAAGCTAAAGGCAGCTAATGTTGGGCTATAAAGGAACTACAGCACGGTCACATGACTTCAAGTCACCACCGCTAAGCTAAAGGAGGCTAATGTTGGGCAATAAAGGAACTACAGCACGGTCACATGACTTCACGTCACCACCGCTAAGCTAAAGGTGGCTAATGTTGGGATATAATGGAACTACAGCACGGTCACATGACTTCACGTCACCACCGCTAAGCTAAAGGCTGCTAATTTTGGGCTATAAAGGAACGACAGCACGGTCACATGACTTCAAGTCACCACCGCTAAGCTAAAGGAGGCTAATGTTGGGCTATAAAGGAACTACAGCACGGTCACATGACTTCACGTCACCACCGCTAAGCTAAAGGAGGCTAATGTTGGGCAATAAAGGAACTACAGCACGGTCACATGACTTCACGTCACCACAGCTAAGCTAAAGGAGGCTAATGTTGGGCTATAAAGGAACTACAGCACGGTCACATGACTTCACGTCACCACAGCTAAGCTAAAGGAGGCTAATGTTGGGCTATAAAGGAACTACAGCACGGTCACATGACTTCACGTCACCACCGCTAAGCTAAAAGGAGGCTAATGTTGGGCTATAAAGCAACTACAGCACGGTCACATGACTTCACGTCACCACCGCTAAGCTAAAGGAGGCTAATGTTGGGCTATAAAGGAACTACAGCACGGTCACATGACTTCACGTCACCACCGCTAAGCTAAAGGTGGGCTAATGTTGGGCTATAAAGGAACTACAGCACGGTCACATGACTTCACGTCACCACAGCTAAGCTAAAGGAGGCTAATGTTGGGCAATAAAGGAACTACAGCACGGTCACATGACTTCACGTCACCACCGCTAAGCTAAAGGCGGCTAATGTTGGGCTATAAAGGAACTACAGCACGGTCACATGACTTCACGTCACCACCGCTAAGCTAAAGGTGGCTAATGTTGGGCTATAAAGGAACTACAGCACGGTCACATGACTTCACGTCACCACCGCTAAGCTAAAGGCGGCTAATGTTGGGCTATAAAGGAACTTCAGCACGGTCACATGACTTCACGTCACCACCGCTAAGCTAAAGGCGGCTAATGTTGGGCTATAAAGGAACTACAGCACGGTCACATGACTTCATGTCACCACCGCTAAGCTAAAGGTGGCTAATGTTGGGCTATAAAGGAACTACAGCACGGTCACATGACTTCACGTCACCACCGCTAAGCTAAAGGCCGCTAATGTTGGGCTATAAAGGAACTACAGCACGGTCACATGACTTCACGTCACCACCGCTAAGCTAAATGCGGCTAATTGTTGTCATGATTACATTTAGTCGTCTCATTTAGACACTTGTTTGTGGAGTGTTTATCTTCAGAGGGATTGTCAGCTCAGCAGGGGGTCCTGGCTCACTGACAGGTGTTAACAGCTGCTTTACATCTAACTCATTTAGTGACAAACACACACACACACACACACACACACACACACACACACACTTACACACAGACTGACTGTAAGCGAGGTCCTTTTACTTCTAGGTCAAATAATTCACCCTCAGCCTCCTTTCAATGACACTGTGTGGACATATTTCGGCATCTATTCACTGTAGAGGTTAAACTATTGTGTACAAGAGCAGACAAATGTGCAAAATACTTACTGCCTTCATCTTCAAGACATTACTTTAAGTGTAAACCCTAAAATCTGAGCTCAATATTAGCTGAAGCAAAATCATTACCATAATGTTATTTTTTACTTTTTCTTCAATTTGAATCCGCCGCACATCTGGTGTTTACGTCTCCGCTCACAGAGGAACGTCTCTCTTCAGATTAAATTATCCGAACCTCCATTGATCCCTGCAGAATAACTGGGCTGTTGTGGGAGCGCCGGTAATAGGATTGAGGAAGCAAAAGCAGTAAAAAGCACTCAAACAGAACAGAAAATAATCAATACAGAGGAGAGAGTCGAAATGCAAAGAACTGCGGAAAACAATGACGGAGAGTTCCTCAAACCTGCGCTCGGTAATCAGGTTTAACTCTCCAGATATATCGATGTGCAGCAGATTAATTCAATTAGTGACCTCCCCTGTTGATCCTTTACGGTCCTCAGACATCGCGTCGGTTGATCTGATTACAAAACAACATCAAAACAATAGAAGATGGTGGAAAAAATTGATTTTATGAAGGTTTTACGAGAAATGGGCAAACTCAACACATTAAATAAATAAAGTAAAATGCAACAAATTAAATCCACAATATTCAATTTAACTTAAGTCATATTTAGTTTACCGACATATAGATCTCATAATCCTCTCTTATAAATGTTCCTTTTTTTGCTTTTGCCCCAAAAAGGCTTTGAAAAAGCTCTTCACTGACTTCCTTCGGTCGACTTTCAGAAGCAATCTTCTCTTTAACTGGTCGTTATTTTATATTTACTGTGTATTTAACATTTTATAGACGACCAGGTAATTAATGTTTCAATTATTCATAATATCCATTTCCTCAGAGTCGCTGCAGGTTACAATCATTATGCGGCTAAATTGGATTTACACGGCCTGCAGAATTACCGTGTGTGTGTGTGTGTGTGTGTGTGTGTGTGTGTGTTTATCTGATGTTCACAGTGAAGAGCAGCAGCTTTTCTCATTCAAGGACGTTACTACACTCATTGGCTTTTGAAAAAGGAAGTCATTCCTCTCATATCAAACCGTGGAGTCAAACCACTTCACCTCGAAAAGAAAACTAGCAGCAGCCTTTTGATTAAGTCAAAAAAATATATATATAAATACATTGATCTTAGAAAGCCTCAGTCTCCCTTTGTGTTGCCTCTCAAACAGCGAGTGTAACATTATACGGATGATGTTTGAGGTCCACCTCATTATGAGCGCCTCCTCTCTTATTATGCGTCAGACGGAGAGAAGTTATGGTCATGTTCTCGAAAGCGTTCAATCGTAAAGGAGATGCAGCTGTCGTTTAATGTGCTATTGATTTTCCTCTGGCTTAAATTAAATGTCAGAGCTCTGATGGACTGTGATGAGCAGCTGCAGACGTTCCATAAAACACTGATAACAACAGAACTCAAACTGCAGCTTTAAAGAGTCCTCTCCTGCTGATGTTCAGGTGTATATCAGTATGTAGCGTCTCTACTTTAAAGAGTCCTCTCCTGCTGATGTTCAGGTGTATATCAGTGTGTAGTAGCTCTACTTTAAAGAGTTCTTTCCTGCTGATGTTCAGGTGTATATCAGTATGTAGTGTCTCTACTTTAAAGAGTCCTCTCCTGCTGATGTTCAGGTGTATATCAGTATGTAGTGTCTCTACTTTAAAGAGTCCTCTCCTGCTGATGTTCAGGTGTATATGTAGTGTCTGTACTTTAAAGAGTCCTCTCCTGCTGATGTTCAGGTGTATATCAGTATGTAGTGTCTCTACTTTAAAGAGTCCTCTCCTGCTGATGTTCAGGTGTATATCAGTATGTAGTGTCTCTACTTTAAAGAGTCCTCTCCTGCTGATGTTCAGATGTATATCAGTATGTAGTGTCTCTACTTTAAAGAGTCCTCTCCTGCTGATGTTCAGGTGTATATCAGTATGTAGTGTCTCTACTTTAAAGAGTCCTCTCCTGCTGATGTTCAGGTGTATATCAGTATGTAGTGTCTCTACTTTAAAGAGTCCTCTGCTGCTGATGTTCAGGTGTATATCAGTATGTAGTGTCTCTACTTTAAAGAGTCCTCTCCTGCTGGTGTTCAGGTGTTTATCAGTATGTAGAGTCTATACTTTAAAGAGTCCTCTCCTGCTGATGTTCAGGTGTATATCAGTATATAGAGTCTCTACTTTAAAGAGTCCTCTCCTGCTGATGTTCAGGTGTATATCAGCATGTAGTGTCTCTACTTTAAAGAGTCCTCTCCGGCTGATCTTCAGGTGTATATCAGTATGTAGTGTCTCTACTTTAAAGAGTCCTCTCCGGCTGATGTTCAGGTGTATATCAGTGTGTAGTGTCTCTACTTTAAAGAGTCCTCTCAGCAGCAGTGTGTTCCTACAGTATGTGACTGAAATTAACTAAATATTATAATTAAATGTAGTTCAGGTGTAAAACGGCACAGTACCCAATGCAGAATGTATTTTTAAATAAATTAAAAAACATAAATTAAAAAAGCATACTAAATTAAATAAAATTCTTAAAGTTTCATTGGTTTTAAATAATAAAAATAATAAAACTGTTATTTTAAAAACTGTTGGCTAGATGAGTATCTAGCATATAACGGTTGTGTTTATAGAATAGTTACTTAAGCTGTAAAATAAATGCATTAAAGTAAAAAAATATATTAATTTATTGTCAATTAATTGGAAATGTTACTTAAGTTAAAGTAAAGCAATGTATAATAATACAAAATAAGGGAAAGTATTAAATGTAGAAGTACCCGATGCAGAATAATCTAAAATATATTTTTAAAAATGTAAATAAAAAAAGAATATTACCTTTTATTGTAAAAAAATGCCACATTTAAAGGTGGGGTAGGTAAGTTTCAGAAACCGGCTCGAGATACACGTTGTGTTGTATTCCATGGAATGCTCTCAACATCCCGATAGCAATGAATATCTGAAGTGCTTTGACAACAAATCCATAACAAAATGTCATCTGTGGAAGCTGTGATACTGTAACAAGTACAAGGCCTACCTGCCTGTCAGCCTTCCATCGGGGCACACACTGATCTCGTGCCCTCATTGGTCATGTGCGCGTTCCTGTGTGTTGGGGGAGGGGCTCTGTGAGGAAGTGGCAGATTTTCTCCGGTTGTGTATTTTCAAATTCTAGCGATCTCGAGCCGGTTTCTCAAACTTACCTACCCCACCTTTAATCTTTTTTTTTATTTGTACGTATTTATTTATTCATTCATTTTATTTATATTTTATAACGTTTTAATGTTTCATGCAAATATCTTGATTCCTAAAGTAACTAAAGCTCTAAAAAAGATTACAGTTGATCAAAATAATCTCTCGTATTCCTTGAATTGTAACAGACAGATAAAGTGCCTTAAGGCTGACATACTCATGTAAAGTACCTTAAATATGCACTTAAGCACAGTTACTATGGAGTACATGTACTTAGTTACAGTCCTCAGAGTGTGTGATGCATAATTCAGAGCGGCATTGTGCAGTTTCTCCCGGCTATATTTAAACCGCTTTGTGTCGAATTATTAATATGCAGAAGAAGACGGAGCATCGTGGATCCTCTGCACGCTCCGAGTCACCGTTAGTCCCGCGTATCTGCACAATAACATGGCATCAAGTAGGTGTGTGTGCACGGACTGATGCTCCGATACTGTATCACGTTATTGTGAAGAGCACCTCAGGAGGAAATGAGATTTGTGGACACACGCTGAGGGTGAGTGAAAGCAGGAGATGGTTTTATGTTTTCCACAGATCATATTTATTCAGGCCTCAGGGAACAGTTAGAGGAACAAGAGGTTAAGTAATCTCCGTTATCCTCTCTGCTCAGACCGAATACACAAAATAAATATAATACATACAATAATAACACACAAATACTCCTACTGCTACTCCATATAAATAGTATTATATAATATAAACTAATAATAGTGCAATTAAACGGTCAGTTGGCGGGGGCACCTGTTCTTCGTGGTCCCAATCCTCCCGGTTTTCATCGTGAACATCTTGATCAGAGGCGGATTCAGGATTGTAGGAGATCCGGGGCTTAGCCCAGGAGTTGTTGGTGCAGGGATAAAGTGCTATTTTTTTTACAAGTGGGGGTGGACCAAACATCCTTTAGGGGGGACGTGACCTCCTCTAGGGGGGTCCGAGGGCATGCTCCCCCGGGAAGATAAATATTGAAGTTAAAAGCATCAATCTGGTGCACTTTGAGAGCAACATTAACCCTACCTTTATAATACCCTAAAGGAGACATATCATGCTATATTTGAACAATATATTGTATGGCCATACCTATATAAAGTATATTTATAGTTTCTTTCAAAATACCAAAAAGATCCTGCATTTTAGCCATGCCTCATTTAGCTCTATTTGCTCTTTCCAGCGCTGTTTTTGCAGGGGGCTGATTCTGTGAGCTGCACCACGCCCCCTGCAGGAGAGGGGAGCGTGCTTTGAGATCAGCTGCTGGGCTGCAGCGGGGAGAAGAGGGGAAGAAAAATAGATCTCCGTCCTCCGTGTTTTATTCTTATATTATTATTATTATATAGAGTCGTTATTCATTTGTTTTAAAGCTCAATAAATAACAAAGAAGACATTTGACCGGCACTTTTATCATTTTGTCTGGAAGATTTAAACTTTAACGGACATGTTGACCGGCGAAATAAAAATCTAACTGAAACTCTGCCACACGGTCCCCTCGTTCCTTGGAAGACCGGAGAGGAGAGTGTTTTTCATCTGCTGGTGGACTAACCGGAGAGAATTACAGCGAGGGAGGGATTGCATTGAATTACAGCGAGGGAGCAAACGCTTGCCTCGGGGAGGGAGAAAAAGAGCCAGAGCGGAGTATAAACAGAAGGGCAACCATGCACGGGAAGTCTTCTTCGCTGCTTTTGTGGCAGACTACAGCGCCACTTACAGGCCTGGCATATGTACTACAGCGTCTCCAGCGCAATGGCCGGCCATGGCCCAACCCCACATTCCCCTGATAGGTGGAGAATTGACCAATAAGCGGAGCACCACTTCTGTGACGTCGAGAATAATTCAAGATCAGGCAGGCCGGTGTGTCCTTGGGCAAGACACTTCACCCGAATTTGCTCCTGTGGGTATTGTCCACAGTATATGACCATTACATGTATGATCTGTATGTGTAATGTGTATTTGTAAAGCGCTTTGAGAGTCATTGAGAAAGCGCTATAATAAATATAAGGATTGTTATTATATTATTATAAGATCAGTCTGTATCAGATCCGTTGCAGCCCCGTTTTTAGAGATTTGGGTATGGAGGAAAAGAGAGAGGGTTGTGTTTTCTGACACTTGGTGAGTTCCCTGGAACACCGGGGACTAGGGGTGTAACGGTTCACAGAAGTCACGGTTCGGTTCGTACCTCGGTTTGGGGGTCACGGTTCGGTACAACAAGAAAAAGCAAAAAAAAGTCCCAAATGCATAATTCCAGGTTTGTTGTTATTTACTTTTGAACAGTAGCGCAAGTTTCAGTTTAAAAATAAGGAACTCTGACATTTTGAATAATTAACTGTATTAAACAGTTAAAAACAAACCACAAACAGCACCACACACTCAGATGGCCATCGTATCTATAATGGCTGATGTCAAACAAAAAGGTTTCATCAAGCTGTAAAACTAAAAAGAATGTCTTACATCATAAATAATAAGAAAGTGTTTCAAGAACGCAAAGTCGTTGAAAAACATTATGCCAAAAGCTTCCGTTATTTATTTTGGTCTCTCGGCTCTCATGTCTATTGGCTTCTTAGAAACAGCGGGGATCAGCTGTTGAACTGCTGTTGTCTTTCGCCGGGCTCCGGTGATTGGTAAATCTGGGTGACGCCTTCTGATGTGATTTAGCATGTTTGGCGTGTGTTCCCATTAGCATACCGCAACGCTATCGAACAACGCCGACACACCGTCCTCTTCCGATCCACTGCGCATTGCTTATCGTTTTATATATCTATTCTCATCCACCATCTTTGTTTGTGCCGTAAAGAGTGTAAGAGTCACGTTTCTGAATCGGGCACTGGATGCAGTCACAGCCAATCGGATTCAGAGTGTTGCCTGTCAGTTATTTGAAGCTTCAAATAAATAACTAGAAAGACAGCTCTGTTTGATTCACCATTTATTTGTTTTGATCACTTTGACTTGTACTCTCCACAGTGTTGGGTCCTAGATTTCCATAACAGTTGCCTGTCAGTTCCGTTGCTATGGTTCCGTTGGTATGTGTACTGAAACGAGAGCCGATATAAATCCACGCGTGAAAACAAAATAAAAATTGGAATACGTTGTTTTAGTGTCTTAAAAGTAGACTGAGGTATGAAGGGTTAACGTTACATCTTAGGATAATTTGTAGTCATGTTCTGTATACGTACTAACATATAAGGGTATCGACTTAGTGTGGTTTATCTTGTTGTCGCTGCTTTTAATTGAAACTGAGCTGTTGTGTTCATCAGTGAAGTGGAACTTCTGTGTGAACTATTCGTATCTTAAACTGCACTGTAACTTTGTATTCATGTATTTTTTCTTTGAATGTTTCCTTTATTATCTTTTACTGTTTGTAAATGCCTTTGTCTGAATGTCTTTCATTTTTGTAAAGCACCTTGAATTGCCTTGTGTTGAAAGGTGCTATATGAATAAACTTGCCTTGCCTTGGTTACTCCATGTTTACTAGCTATAAGATTAACGTTACAGTACATCACTCTTTTTCACTTCTTACCAGCCAGAGTGCAGATATCACCATTAGATTCACAAACCTGAAACATCCATTTCTTCACTGCTGGTGATGACATTGTTGTCAGCTGCTGATACTGCAGCTGCTGATACTGCAGCTGCTGATACTGCAGCTGCTGATACTGCTGCTGCTGCTGCTGCTGCTGCTGCTGCTGCTGCTGCTGCTGCTTGTGGCGCCTGCTTCGATGACAATAACTTTCTAATATCCATAACTTTATAGGCTATTAGCTTAAAACTCGTCAGGCACTAGGAAGGATCACTTCTTCTTCAGGGCAGGGAAGGCTACGCATTACGCAGGCTAATGTCCCGCAGCGGCTGCCTCTCTGGTGGACTCCGGTACTGCACATTACTCCCGAGACATTTTAAGTGAAACATCCGGGGCTTTTCAGAAAACATCCGGGGCTTGAGCCCAAGTAGCCACCCCCTAGCGCCGCCTCTGATCGGGATCCTTGTGGATAGCAGGGTTGTCCGGTTGGACCGGCCCCGTTGGAGATCGCGGTCGTTTATGCTGACTTGTGACTGTGAGAAATGTTTCCATTTTCGATCTACTGAGAATTAGCCAAGTAACAGTTCACAGTAAATTACAACGACCCGCCCCTGATAGATCCCGCAAGAAAGAACCGCAGAGGGGATCGATGGAAACACACACGCACGCACACGCACGCACACACACACGCACGCACACACACACACACACATTCTTTCACATACCCTCTGTTTCCTCATCTAGTGCTTCATCACTCTAACTACTCATTGACCTATGCAACACGACAACATGTTTGTGTGCGTGTGTGTGTGTGTGTGTGTGTGTGTGTGTGTCTTCATGCAATCCCATTATCGGAAAGTGTGTGTTATTCTGCTGCTGCATATCTGTACACCCGGAACATTGCACTGTGTTTGTGTTTGCGTTATTTATGTCTTTGTGTACCAATGCGTGTGTTTGTGTGTGTGTGTGTGTGTGTGTGTGTGTGTGTGTGTGTGTGTCTTTCCATGGTGTGTTTGGAGGGTGTGTGTGTGACTGATGGATGCCCCCCGAGGACACTACAGAAACACATTAACTCTGATTAGATCACATGACCAGCGAGGAGGAGGAGGAATGTATCTTCTTAATGCACACTTTAATATTCATGCTTCTGTGAATATGCACACACTCGAGCACTGCAGAGAAGAGGTGTGTGTGTGTGTGTGTGTGTGTGTGTGTGTGTGTGTGTGTGTGTGTGTGTGTGTGAGAGAGATGGATCAGAGTGAAGCACACGGGGGAAGTGACATTTGTCATTGAAGACGGGCACATACGTGTGTGTTTCCTATATGCTGAAAAATGTGTGTGTGAGAGTTTTGCCATATGCCCCAACAGCTGTGTGGAAACGTTAGAGCTGTGTGTGTGTGTGTGTGTGTGTGTGTGTGTGTGTGTGTGTGTGTGTGTGTGTGTGTGTGTGTGTGTGTGTGTGTGTGGTTATGTTATCTATCGCTGCGAGTGAATATTTGGATGGTTTATTTATGTTTGTGTTTATGTTTCAGCATCAGTAGTTTATCTAAAAAGTGTGTGTGTGTGTGTGTGTGTGTTTGAGTCTGTGTGTGTGTGTGTTATGGTTTGTGTACATGGGAAATACAGATAACCGCCGGGGGGTCTGGACTTCCTCTTTTTGCAGTTAATAATAAAAGGAAATAGGTTGAAGTAAAACACGAACATATAAAATAATATATAAAACAAACTAAAATAAAAATGAACAAAAGATAAGATTATAGAGTGAAGAAAAAAACAAATATATATAGAAATTGAATTAAAATAATAATCAATAAGGATTATTGTTTATATATAATGACGTTAATGTGCAAAAACAAATACAAATAATACTTATATATAATACAATGTGTTATATACAACAGAAAGAAAACCAAACCCAAATACTATTTGATAATAATGAATATTCATTATACACATGTCCGTCTTGTTGTCTCTCCCCACGTCCTGAGGTCAGATCGAAAGCAGAGGTTTGGTTTCTCCTCCGTGAGAAAACTCCTGGACAGAAAAGCTCCCGCCGCCCTGCAGACCCTCCTCCTCACTTTAGCTCAATCTGCTCCCGGGCGATTTCCTCTTTTGATGTCGCAGAGCAGCGATGATGCAACTTCCTGCAGCCTCTCTCTGTCCTGCGGCCGCAGAAACACGGCCGTGGATCTGACGTTAGATTTCACTTTCAGTCAGGACACGAGAGGGCATGTAGCTGAAGGCTCTGAAGGATGTGGAGATTCATTATTACTCGTTCTTTGATCAGAGACCTTTTGTCCAATGTCACAGAAGCCTCATCCCAATACCCCTCCTCGACTCCTCCGTGTGCATTTCAGCTATTGGGAAGTCCTTCAAAATGGCGTGTCTTGATCGATTTCCGGGTCAAGTCCCGGAGGAGGGGAAGAGAGGAGTCGAGGAGGGGTATTGGGATGAGGCTAGAGTTTACGATGATATCCCTTAAAGCCCGCGTCACACTGTCCCAAAATTGACACACGATAAAGGAAATGTTCAAATTCGGCTCTGATCGTAACGACATCGGGCCATTCGTGAGGGCATCCTGTGAAGCCATCCTGTGTTTCAGGCAGTCCTCCAAACAAAACATTACATTGTATTTGTAACCGCACTAGAAACACACATTCTCTTTCATCCCATGAGTTCAGTTCAGGAACTAACGTGATTATCTTTGATTGTAACGTTAAAAAAGACACAAACATCTTGCACGTACATTTTGTGGAACATCTCCTTCCCTAAACCCCTCATGACTCCTTCCTTGGATAAACGATAACGGCCCGTCCACACTACAGCTTCGACAGCTTCAAAAACGGTTTCCAACGCGCCTGACCATTCACTTTGACGTCACTTTTCGCCGAAATGCATTGTGGGAAGCAGAGCGGAGCTTTCCTGGCGTTTCAGAAGCTTTCGGTGGAGGCGTCCGCCAATCAAATCATATGCCAGTACAAGCTCTAGCCAATCAGACCGCTGCTTGTGTGCCAGGGGCGGGAGATTCATGTGATTGGTTGTTGGTCGAGCTTCAGACACGCCCAGCTCCAAGCTTCTTTTGAAGCTGTAGTGTGGACGGGCTACCCTGACTTCATATACTCCGGGATGACTTCCGATAGGAGTCCCACTATATCACGATGAAATCCTCATTGGTGTCCTTTGAAGGTGAGTTCAATGCGGATGCTAAGCTTGAGAAAGACTTATATTTTGCTCATGAAAGCTTCACAAATTAAGAAAACTTAGTAAAGACGTTCCCTTCTTCTTCTCTTGCTCTCTTGTCGCTTCCTCCTCCATTTCTCCGTCTGATTTTCTGTCAGTTTGAGTCGCGCTGATCAAAGCTTTCATCGCACTTCCCACGGCAACAGCTCCTCAAGTGCTGCTGTCTGCGAGGAAGACGGGCTCCGTCTCGTCTTCATGTCCCACTCTCTTCTTCGTCCTCTCTGAATATTCTGACTTGTTTTCCTCTCAGACTCGCTGACATATATTCACGGCTCTTATTAAGGACTGCTTTTCACGTCCTCCATCTGTCTGCTGTTTTCTCATCTCAACCTCTCGCTGCCTGTCTGCTCCGTCTCACTTGCTTTTTGCGTTTCAATTCAAATCGTGTTTATTTCCTCTTTTAACAAAGATGTTATTATTTTCATTTCAGACTGTCAATCAAGTGTTTTAGGGGACTTTATTTAGATGGAGAGAACTCTTTAAAGTAGAGGCGCTACATACTGATATACACCTGAACATCAGCAGGAGAGGACTCTTTAAAGTAGAGACACTACATACTGATATACACCTGAACATCAGCAGGAGGACTCTTTAAAGTAGAGACGCTGCATACTGATATACACCTGAACATCAGCAGGAGAGGACTCTTTAAAGTAGAGTCACTACATACTGATATACACCTGAACATCAGCAGGAGAGGACTCTTTAAAGTAGAGACACTACACACTGATATACATCTGAACATCAGCAGGAGAGGACTCTTTAAAGTAGAGACACTACATACTGATATACACCTGAACATCAGCAGGAGAGGACTCTTTAAAGTAGAGTCACTACATACTGATATACACCTGAACATCAGCAGGAGAGGACTCTTTAAAGTAGAGACACTACATACTGATATACACCTGAACATCAGCAGGAGAGGACTCTTTAAAGTAGAGACACTACATACTGATATACACCTGAACATCAGCAGGAGATGACTCTTTAAAGTAGAGACACTACATACTGATATACACCTGAACATCAGCAGGAGAGGACTCTTTAAAGTAGAGACACTACATACTGATATACACCTGAACATCAGCAGGAGAGGACTCTTTAAAGTAGAGACACTACATACTGATATACACCTGAACATCAGCAGGAGATGACTCTTTAAAGTAGAGATACTACATACTGATATACACCTGAACATCATCAGGAGAGGACTCTTTAAAGTAGAGACACCACTTACTGATATACACCTGAACATCAGCAGATGAGGACTCTTTAAAGTAGAGACACTACATACCAGAGGTGGGACCAAGTCATTGTTTTGCAAGTCCGAGTCAAGTCTCAAGTCAGGATGGGAAAGTTCAAGTCAAGTCCAAGTCCTAAACTTTGACAAAACGAGTCATAAACAAGTCATTATGTGTTTTTCACCAAATGTAATGACATCGATCAACAGAATAATACTTAATAATCAAACTGCTTTTTATTAGTCACATTAATAATGTAATAATCCATTTTCTCTGTGCTGGTAAAGTAAAGTGTGTTTTTTTATTTTAAGAGGGATCAGTAAGTTAAGGCTACCGTGACGGTTTGATTCAGAAGGAGTTTAATGGATAAGATCCCTGATGTTAAGGTAACCACAATGTTTATCACTGTGTACAACATGTTGTGAGGGACCCACGATCTATCTGTATGCCAGGGATAATGTGCAGCGAGGCGGTCTCTATGGGGAGAGAACACCTGCATCTAGATCCCCTCTGCAGGTGGTACTTTAACTATGTTTTGATGCTAATACGTTTCTACTTTTACTTGTAACATTTTGAATGCAGGACTTTTTATTGTAACCGAGTATTCCTACACTCTGGTGCTTTTGTACTCAAGTACAAGATCTGAACTTCTCCCACCTCTGACAGTAAATCCTGAGTGGTTACCAAAATAAAGGTTTACAAATCCTGCCCTCAGCTTTGCTCTCTCCATATCGCTGAAATGCAGCAGATGCTGCTTATTTTTTCGGTTTTCGCTAATTTCTTTTTCCAATCCGTCTCCCCCGTCGCTCTGTGCAGCTGGCCTGTACCACTACACCTTCTGTGCCCCCCACCCTTCTTTCACATAATGGTATGATCCTAGTGTGTCCTCGCATATGATTGGCCGCTTGGTGGCCCAGCTAAATAGAGTCCCGCCCCTGCCTGCAAGGATTCTCAGCAAGAGTAGTAGTGGCTGAAGATTCTGCTCTCCCCGACGGGAGTCTGCTCTTCTAGCGGCAGCTCGCGATCGGCGTGTTGGAGACCTCTGAATCAAATGATCAAGTCACCTCAAGTCAGAAGGCTCGAGTCCAAGTCAAGTCCCGAGTCCTTGGTGTTCAAGTCCAAGTCGAGTCGCAAGTGTTTTGTGATTTTGTCAAGTCGAGTCTCAAGTCATCAAATTGATGACTCGATTCTGACTCGAGTCCAAATCATGTGACTCGAGTCCACACCTCTGCTACATACTGATATACACCTGAACATCAGCAGGAGAGGACTCTTTAAAGTAGAGACACTACATACTGATATACACCTGAACATCAGCAGGAGAGGAC
Organism: Champsocephalus esox; assembly: GCA_036324585.1. Lineage (NCBI taxonomy): Eukaryota > Metazoa > Chordata > Actinopteri > Perciformes > Channichthyidae > Champsocephalus > Champsocephalus esox. The sequence goes on from CM070489.1 coordinate 2,944,230, forward strand.
TCTTTAAAGTAGAGACACTACATACTGATACACACCTGAACATCAGCAGGAGAGGACTCTTTAAAGTAGAGACACTACATACTGATATACACCTGAACATCAGCAGAAGAGGACTCTTTAAAGTAGAGACACTGCATACTGATATACACCTGAACATCAGCAGGAGAGGACTCTTTAAAGTAGAGACACTACATACTGATATACACCTGAACATCAGCAGGAGAGGACTCTTTAAAGTAGAGACACTACACACTGACATACACCTGAACATCAGCAGGAGAGGACTCTTTAAAGTAGAGACACTACATACTGATATACACCTGAACATCAGCAGGAGAGGACTCTTTAAAGTAGAGACACTACATACTGATATACACCTGAACATCAGCAGGAGAGGACTCTTTAAAGTAGAGACACCACATACTGATATACACCTGAACATCAGCAGGAGAGGACTCTTTAAAGTAGTGTTTCCTCTTCCCTCTGAGTCGCGTGTCGATCAGGATTGAATGTGTTGTCGTCTGTAATGATCTCTGCAGGGCTAATAGCTGCTTAATGGACGGAGAAGGAAAGCCGCTTCACTTGTGTAAAGCAAAGGAAGACATTTTAATTTCAAATCCCACTTCATTACAAGTTACTGCGGCACCCAGGTCTGATGAACAAGCAGCTGTGACGGAAACAGTGAGTTAATCATTGAAATGTACGGACATGAAGCAGAACACGTCTCATTTCTTCATTTTCCCTCTTATTATTCTGCTTTTCCATCTTTATGTGTCACACTCAATTATCTCCTTATTCCACTTGCTGAAAATGTGTGTGTGTGTGTGTGTGTGTGTGTGTGTGTGTGTGTGTATTGACTCGAGACTTGAGTGCAGACATCACAATAAAAGCTGCAACTGTCCTCTCTGTTGGTGTGTGTGTGTGTGTGTGTGTGTGTGTGTGTATTCATGTTGATGTGTGTGTGTGTGTGTGTGTGTGTGTGTATTCATGTGTGTGTGTGTGTGTGTGTGTGTGTATGCATGTTGATGTGTGTGTGTGTGTGTGTGTGTGTGTCTGTATTTATGTTGGTGTGAGTGTGTGTGTGTGTGTGTGTGTGTGTGTCTGTATTTATGTGTGTGTGTATTCATGTTGGTGTGTGTGTGTGTGTGTGTGTGTGTGTGTGTGTGTGTCTGGAAGTACTCAGCTGCATCAGATCAAAGGGAGCCGTCCGAACGTCTGCCTGCTGTCTTCCTGCCTAATTACACACACACACACACACACACACACACACACACACACACACACACACACAGGCTACATAGAGGGACACTAATTAGCCAGAGGCCTGTTTCTTCACTTGCCTGTATGTGCGTGTGTGTGTGTGTGTGTGCGTGTGTGCGTGTGCGTGTGTGTGTGCGTACGTGTGTGTGTGCATGTGCGTGTGTGTGAGTGTGTGTGTGTGTGTGTTCACAGTAATCATAACAGCACTATTGTTGACAAAGAGAGTAAGGTCTTTAAAGAGGCCCTACTTGTGTCAGAGCTCTTTTGAAATAACCGAGAGGACGCTGCCTAACTTTATTCTCTGACCTTGAAGATAAACATAAATCTTTTGACGCAGTTTGAAAACGGCTAAATTCAGGGGAAACTCCGGCTTTCCGGTCCGACGCTGGTTCTCTTCTTAGCGGGCTAGATCTCCATGGTAACTGATGCTGAGCGGCTAACCTGGTCGGGACCAGGTTAGGTTGCAGGCTAAGAGCTCAACTCAGTGAAAGCACCGCCTGCTGACCAATCAGAGCTCAGTGTGCGGAGTTTAAAGCGATCAAGTCATATCACAGGAGAAAGGAAATACAGAAAAGCTGCCGTCGCAGGAAAGACGGCCGGCAGAAATCAGCGACTGTGTGAACGTGAACATGAATAGAATATCACCTCCATCTTCAGAGCAGTCTGACTGTTATAACATTAGCGTTAAGAAAGCTTACTTAAATATCGGCCACAACATAAGTAACCGGATCAGAGTACATTAAGTACAGTCCGCGGCATATCACTTCATAATGTATCACATATCTCCTGATCTGAGTCAGCTGAGCCGTATCTGGCCGTGCAACACTCACAGCGTCACAGACTGGATGCAGAAGTATTATTTTAGCAACACATTAAGTTGAGGAAACACTCGAGACAAATGTGATTGAAAGTCAGATCGTGTTTTAGACGGGCAGTGATATCATGAACCTGTTAATGTACGCATTCAAACACTTGTTCTGCTCCAGCTGTATTCACCTTGCAGGTGCAGCTCTGTGGCTTTTGATCCTGATCAAGTGTTTAAGTGATGGATGTTTAAAGTTGAACTTCTTCATTTGTCTAATATTAAAGTTCACTTTTCATTCAGGAAGTATGACGCTGCGCTGTCAGTGCGCTTCTCCATGTCTGTGATTGGTCGAATGCTCCAATACCACCCCTCTCATGTGAACGCACCTAACTAGATAGGACACGGCTGGCTGAGCGATCCACTTGATAACCAGCGTCGTAGTACAGTTTAGCGAGAGCGCGTATGTTTTGGATTAGGCCAACCGGCTAACTCAAACATATGTCTGTTGGTTTGAACATTGCAGACTGAAGCTCAGCGCTAACTTTTATACGTTCTGCCTTGGCTCCAAAAACCATTACCTCAGTTTTATCTTTGTTTAATTGGAGAAAGTTCTGACACAGTCAGTCATTGATTTGTTCAATGCACTTACTCAGTGTTTGAATTGGAGCATAGTCTCCTGGTGAAATTGTTACGTACATTTGTGTGTCATCCGCATAGCTATGGTAACTTATTTTGTTGTTTTTCATTATCTGAGCCAGTGGTAGCATGTAGATGTTAAAGAGAAGAGGCCCCAAGATGGAGCCTTGAGGAACCCCACATGTCATATTTGTCAACACAGATGTGTATTTACCTATAGAAAAAAAGTTGTTTCTGTCCTTTAAGTTGGATTCAAACCAATTTAGAACTGTTTCCGAAAGTCCCACCCAGTTTTCCAGTCGGTCGAATAATATGTTGTGTCTCCTGGTGAAATGGTTACGTAAATGTGGTACATCATTTAGCAGGAGGTCAGAAATGTATTTTGGGCCTAAACCATTCAGTGCTTTATAAACCAGCAGCAGTATTTAGAAATCTATTCTTTGACACACAGGAAGCCAGTGTGAAGACTTCAGAGCAGGAGTGATGTGATCCACTTTCTTAGTGTCAGTTAAAGAAAGTGACTCAATTAACCAATACACAACAAGGTCAACTGGAGCACATCTAACAATTCACTACAACACCGGCCTCACACAGAGACAGAGACAGAGACAGAGACAGAGACAGAGACAGAGACAGAGACAGAGACAGGGACATGCCACCAGAGGAGGAGAGAGGCCACTGCAGCCTTCCTCAGGTCCTTTATGGAGGCCCTGGTTGAGGATTGGGAGCACCTGGGGAGAGGCTGCACCTGGACACAATCAGGGGGGGAGGAACACACACAAGCACCAACTGCGGCAATAACACATGTGTGTTGATTGATGATGAAAAGTTGATTTCTTTAGTTTTTAAATTACATAACATTTGAATGAAATACACATTATACTTCTACACTCAACACTCACACATGGGATACTGATGAGGTCCGGGATGTGTTGAAGTGCTTTTTGTTTGAAAGAAATCCCTCTTCTTATGGAAACTACTTGTATCGCTCTGTCGTTCGTGTAGGCTGAGAAACGAACGTTTACTTTTAACGAATTTAAGTTTTTTTGAATTAAAAAAATAGGCAATTTAAACTCAAACAGCTGCTGTCTGCCTGCTTGACTCCAAGTAGTGTTTCCATGGCGATACCACTGCCTCCCTCTGTCATGACTTGGCACCACGAGAGACATGTATGTGTGTGTGTGTGTGTGTGTGTGTGTGTGTGTTTGTGTCCCGTATTCACAATCTTTCGCTTTCCTTCCCTCTCTCTCTCACCCACTCACACACACACATACACACACACACACACACACACACACACACACTCACTCACTCACACACACACTCTCACACACACACTCACACACACACACACACACACACACCCACACACTAATACGTGCTGATAATCTAAAGGTGTTACTGCAATCCCAATTCACCCCGTCTCATCACGTAGATGTGATAATAGCCTAATTTATCACTGTTAACAACATTCCCCTGTGTGTGTGTGTGTGTGTGTGTGTGTGTGCACGTCTCCCTCCTTTTTAAAGCAAGGTCTCGATGAAGATCAGAGTGCACGTTTGCTCTCGCTGAGGCACACAACACACACTTACAAACTTGAAGAGGACTTTTTCACATCTGCATGCAGAGCCACATACATACACACACACACACACACACACACACACACACACACACACACTCAGAGACCAGCAGGCCAATTAAGAAGACTGATGAAGCGCAACAAATTCAATTATAGCTCGTAGCCAGTATAATTACGTACGACTGAATTAAAGGAAGGATGGAAAGGGGGGAGGAAGCAAGGAAGCAAGGAGTTAAATACTTTCTTCGCTTACATGACCAACTTAAACATGTGTACTTCATTTAGCTCTGAGTTGAGTTGTGAGGTTCTTTTACTTTGAGAACAAGACATACGGGTGTGTCCACACTCCTCTGCTACCGTCTGTCTCTTCTTGTACTTCTTACCCCTTCGTATCTTCTCCTTCCTGGTTGCTTCGTAATAAGCCAATCTGATTGGACGTTATCGGCAGGATTCATTTCAGTTCATCAAAGCTGAATGAGTCTCTGTTACTTCCCGTCACGTCTGCTCTCCCTGCACGCAGCGTGTTCAAACGCACGGACGCCCTGATCGTCACATTTTAAATCTTACTTCAGTCCAAGTGTTGACTTCCTGAAGACGGCAGCGTCCAACACGAACGGTCCGTCTTCCCTTCCCGCTGGAAAACAGCCAACTGCCAACCCGCGGGAGACTCCCGATGTCACTGCCCTCTCCCGGTTTCCTCCGGGGTCTGACTAAATCAGATTTACTCAGGACTGCTTCCACTCGGACTTTAATACAGCTACCATTGTTTGGTTTCCATGGTAACGCGTCTCAACTGAAAGTCTGAGAGGGTGAGGAAGAGAGTCACGGAAAACAGAACAAGAATCGACAACTCCACCCTTACTCACTCCTTTCCTTTCCTCCATCAAGGATGCTGACACAGGCCGCAAGGCAGTGCACTTAGAACTACAACAAGCATGCTCATGTTAATCTAACAGCTCAGGCGACCCACTAGCACGCGGTGGTTTTGAAATGTTCCCGATTTCTGAGGTCTCAAGGTCGGCAAGTATGCTGCCAGCTCCGTTATGAATTTCTCCAGACAGATTGATAACAGATGTTTCGTCAGAAAGTGCCCGAAGCTCCGGATACACGGACTGGATTAAAACGTCTTCTTCTCGGAACAACGTGTAAAGTTTCCTCAAGTGCAAACGTCGGGTTTAATAAGACGAGACGAATCTCCTGTCGTTTGTCAGAGGAAACGATTTGAATGTCAAGAGGAGAAGAGAGGAAGGATGGAGGGGGGAGATGATGGAGAGAAACGAGGAGATGGAGGATGACAGGAAGTGAGAGAGAGAGTGTATCACCGTACTTGTACTTATTTTTATTTGCAATGTCAGCATTTTTCTATTTTCATCCTGAGTTCGGTTTCTCAGAACACTTTGTTACGTATATTTATTTAAAACATTCAATATCTTTGTCCACAGAAACGTCCCTCTCCTTTTGACCTTGAAGTGTGAGATTTTGCACAGAGGTCAAGTGTGTGTGTGTGTGTGTGTGTGTGTGTGTGTGTGTGTGTGTGTGTGTGTGTGTGTGTGTGTGTGTGTGTGTGTGTGTGTGTGCGTGTACGTTCGACGCTGCTGTGATTTTGCGCACTTTTGAGCTTCTGTTTCCTAAAAAGCCAAATGGAGTCCAGGCAGAAGAAGAAGAGGGGATTATGGGAGGTGAGGAGACGGAGGAAGGAGGTGAGGAGACGGAGGAAGGTCGGGAGGAAACAAAGGAGGGATTAGAGGAGAAAGGGATGGAGAAGTGGATTTAGTCAGAAGAGGAGGAAGAGGGTGAGGATGAGGAAGAGGAGGGAAGGATTGATATATTCCAGTTCAGCCGGCGGTCTCCTCTCCCTAAATCCTAACTCCTTTCTCTTTCTATATTTAGAGCGTTACACAACAAAAGCATCATCTGAGAACCGTCGCCAAAATCCTCTCTGTCTCTTCCTCCTCCTCCTCTTCCTCCTCCTCCTCCTCTTCCTCCTCCTCTTCTTCTTCGTCAGGCCGTAAACAATAAGTCTCAATCATGTCATTAATCGAAGGTCAGAGAGAGGAGGACATGTCTGTAAATCCGTCAGAGGAGCGCTTGTTTTCTCCGCCTTGTTCCCGCTGAGTTGATATCATCTAAAGACGTGAGGCTGAAAGAGCTGCAGGTCTCCGCAGGATGGAACCACTTGGTGTGAATGTTTAAAACTCCCCAAAACACTCTTTCAAAGTCAATAAGAAATGGACAGAAATGATCGTATAGAAAATCAGGAAGACCGACCTTGTCAGCCGCGAAGTCTGAACTACAGGGAACTCTACGTGTGGACTGATATCTAGCAGCCTCTTCGTCAGACATATGCCCCACGAAAACGTTCACAGTGCTAACGATGTCACTTCCTGTTTGCACGATGAATCCTCTCCGTCTGTGCCCGAATATCCGAATATTAGTTCGATTTCCCCCCCGTTTTTTTTAAAACTGAATTAATTGAAATCTCCAATATCAACGTAAGTGCTTGCGCCTCTTTCGGGGGGTGCTAACACGTAACCATACACTTTATCGTTTACTTTCTCCGTCTTTATGTGTAGATATGACTTTTTCTCCGTTCATCTCCGTCACGTTGTTTCCATAGCAACAACAACCAACAACCTTCAAAATAAAAGCATGTCCATACATAACAGAAAGCCAAGCCAAATTACACTGAAGACACATACAACTGCAACGAAAGTAACAAACACAATCCTTTTCCATTTCAAAGAACACAAACTGGGATACATTAACACATGTAACCCAGGCGGCCTGTACAATCTGTCTGATATAATCAGGTGTTTCAGGCCATGCTAGTGGGTTACTCATGTAATGCTGTACAACAATATCTGTTTTCTTTTTTCATGACATGTATGCTGTACAGTCGTGTTTGTATTATTTCCTTACACATTAACTTTCCGCTCGTCTTTCAATAACCACACTCGTCTAAATGGTTGTGTTACTGCCACAAAATAAGTCAAATCTGAAAATGTGATTATTGATAGTGCATTATAGATTTCTCCTGCTGGTCCATCCACATACTGCCCATGTCATAAACAATTTAGGACACACACACACACACACACACGCACGCACACGCACACACACACACAGTGGTTGCGTCGCGACGGACAGGATTGTAAAATGTCCGTCATAATCCATTATTACCCGTCATTTTGTTTTAATGATGAGATGAGACATAGCCTATTTAATATTTATGTTTGGGTACTGAGCAGCAAATGTTCATTCATTTTTTTGTTATGATTCATACAGAACTTTTAAGGGCATGGAGAAAAGAAAAGATGAACAGAGACACCGACCGTGTGGTGACTTTGGTCAACACGAACATGAATGATTTATTTGTTCCTGACAGACAGCAGAGGCCGCTAACAACACCACGACCATTGGGCCTCAACAATGAGTTTTACATTTTTAAATGTTTGTTTTAAATGAGACAATTACAATCAGAATATGAACACAAAATGTACAAGAACAACTCAATTGACCTGCTGTCGCCTGAACGCTGATCTCTGCATCGCCGTGCCCCCTCGGACGAATCTGTTACTCATCTTAGCTTCTCTACAGGTGTCGCAGAACATTTTGCCATCTCGCCTCCTCAGCCACTTAAATGTACTGGCTTGTCCTTCATCCTCCACCAATCCCTCTTTTCACCTCGTTTCTCCACACCATCACAATTACTGGGCTTATTATAAAAGCTTCGGACGATCAGCTGCCGTGACATTCTGCGATTACTAAAGCCGGTTAAACAACGAGGTCAAAAACAAGACTAGACAATAGCTACTTAATATGCACACACTCGCCACCAACTGGACAGGGGTGTGAATGACTACATAACAGTTACAGACCACAGTAGAGTAGATCGCCCTCAGTCGACCTGGCCACTGAGGGTGTCATATAATGTGGGCCACTGGTGGACATGTTGGCGCTGTTCCGAGTTGTGTTCTAATCCGTCAAAATGACTGCTTTCAGATTTTTTCGTCATTGTTTAGAAAAAATCCGTCATTGACAGAAAATATTCGGTTAACGCGACCTCTGCATCACACACACACACACACACACACACACCCAGACAAACACACACACACACACACACACACAAACACACAATCGTACCTTTACGGATGAATAAACCTGCATACATCATTACAGGTAACGTCCACACATGCACGCACGCACACACGCACGCACACACACACACACACACACATAGACACACACATATATCAGACAAACACACAATCGTTCTTTTACGGATGAATACACTTGCAAAGATGTATTAACATGTATCATTGCAGGTAACACACACACATCCACACACGCACGCGCACACACACACACACACACACACACACATCCATCCCCACCCCAGGGCATTTCAATGAGTGTCTCCACGGCCACAGATCTCAATCTTATGTAAATACTATGTGTTATCATTTTTATATTTGTCTAGTTCTCTATCTGTGTTTCTAATTGAAATTGTACTTGTATGTTTGCACCACGATATCAAGTCAAATTCCTCGTACGTGTCGACCTACCTGGTGCTAAATCTGATTGTGATTTAGTTTCATGGGAAGAGGTCGATCTATTTGTTCACCAGCAGTTGCTTAAGGCCCCGTCCACACGGACACGCAACGCATTTTGTGCCGGAAGTACGGCCCCACCTACAGGCCCGGCATAGGTACTACAGCGTCTCCAGCGGGTCGTGTAGACGGACCTTTATATATACAGTCTATGAGACGGACACGTTTCTTGAGCCGATACCGTGTGGACCGAAGACTTTTTTTACATCGAATTCGGTTTGTTTTCGTCTCCGTGTAGATGCAGCCTAAATTAGCATGTGAGGAATCAGCAGAAAAGGGTAATTGAACCTAAGATTATTTAAAGTCTGGGGGAGAGAAAATGCAACAAAGCACTGCATGAGGTCGGGAAACGCATGTTTGAAGGGGATGTATCCTGTGAGATGTCCTTAGTCTATTGGGCATTACACTATTAATGAAGCTTTATTTATACAGCACTTTTCACCCAACACGCGCAGCTCAAAGTGCTTTACAAAAGGACACCCGTTATATAATATTTAACTTCAACCATCTGTTTTATTGATTCCTCTTTGTCGTATTCTTTAACGTTGTGAGTGTCAGCCTCTGAATCCTCGTCCTTCACCTCAGGTTACACTCTGAGATGTTCGGGGACTAATTAAGAATCCAATGAAGCCCCTTGTGCACTTCCTCTCACCTCCTTTTCAGCCATCTTACATCAGAGCGCTCATTACGACTCCATGTTACCCCGTTTCCTCTCGGACAAACAAACATGGATGTTTCCTCTCCTCTGCTTCACGATGTCATCCCTTCTTCTTCCTCACACTGCTCCCATTAGAGAGGAATCTGGAGCTTTCGTTTCTTTAATGGTGGATGGAAGGACGCGCTAATTAGGGATCACTAACGGGGATTCTTTGGGATGAAGCTTCTGTGAGGGTCCTAGGACATAGGACATAGGGTCATAGGACTCTAACATCGCAGCTGCAGGAATGTGAAATAAGAGAGGGCGGTGATTTCTTTCTCTCTCCTTTGACTCGCTGCAAAGATGCTTTGCTCACTATCTAAAAGCTGCGACTGACCATTTCTTCTGTTACCGATTACCGATCAATATGTTGTTAAATATCGCCGACACAAGTTTCTGAAGCCGATTGAGACGTCTTATTAATGCGTGTTTTGTTTGAAAACTCCGTCACTTTTGACTGTTTTCTGCCGCTTTAAGGCACTTTGTTGCAGCAGTTTTTCTCCTGTGTGTGTGTGTATTTATGTTGGGGTGTGTGTGTGTGTGTGTGTGTGTGTGTGTATGTGTGTGTGTGTGTGTGTGTGTGGGTGTCTGTATTTATGTTGGGGTGTGTGTGTGTGTGTGTGTGTGTGTGTGTGTGTGTGTGTGTGTGTGTGTGTGTGGGTGTGGGTGTGGGTGTGGGTGTCTGTATTTATGTTGGTGTGAGTTTCTGTATTTATGTTGGGGTGTGTGTGTGTGTGTGTGTGTGTGTGTTTGTATTTATGTGTGTGCATGTGTGTGTTGTGTGTGTGTGTGTGTGTGTGTGTGTGGTGTGTGTGTGTGTGTGTGAGTGTGTGAGTGTGTGTGTCTGTATTTATTTTGGTGTGTGTGTGTGTGTGTGTGTTGTATTTGTGTGTGTGTGTGTGTGTGTGTGTGTTTGTATTTATGTTGGTGTGAGTGTGTGTGTGTGTGTGTGTGTGTGTGTTTTATGTTATGTGTGTGTGTGTGTGTATTCATGTTGGTGTGTGTGTGTGTGTGTGTGTGTGCGTGTGTGTGTGTGTGTGTGCATGTGTGGTGTGTGTGTGTGTGTGTGTGTGTGTGTGTGTGTGTGTGTGTTTGCCGCAGTGCTTCAGTTTGCTGTGAAATGCACAACATGTGTTACCCGTTGTTTCTGCAGCAGCAGTCGGGGCACTTGTCTCTCCTGCAGACACAGATTCATGTTTTTATGTTTGCTTTGTGTTCGCTTAGTTAATGATGAGCTTTTTCAGATTGAGCGTGTAATGAGCTGTGTCTGTATTAAGCAAGAATCTAGCCACATTTCAATATCTCTCAAATGTTCTTCAGCAATGCATTGTAGTTTGTTTTGCTTTCATTCTGCTGGCTCTGGGTTCCTCCTGCAGACACAGATTCATGTTTCATTCCATTTTAACACATCGTCTTATGTGGTAGCTTTTTCACACAGCAGGTTTGGAGTTGTCTCTTCTCGGCCTGATTTTAGCCAAAGTTACTCGAAAATCTTCTTTATTCAAATCAAAATCAAAGTTTATTTATAAAGCACATTTAAAGGCGATGTTTGGTCGGGCCAAAGTGCTGTAATAATACTACACTTAAAAAAGCACTTAAAAACACATCACTACATTCATAATATAAGACAATAAATTACAACAGATATATAGACAACACTTATTAGTCGCTGAAATAAACGCTCAGTCGTACTGAGGAGAGCATATCATATAGAGAGGAGAGGACCCTCCCTTTCCTCCATGGGACCTTATTTCTGACAAATGTATTGAAGTCAATGGAGAGAGAAAGATTCTCTCTCCATCCCGTTTGAATTGTGCCACGAATTACACACATGATGTTTGTCCATTTAAAAGATAATTTTGCATAATGTGTCGTAAATCTGTGAAGTAACACTTTGTTTGTGTGAAACCGCTCAATGAACTACATCTCCCGTCCCCCACCACACACCAAGACGGCCGTCTCGCACCTCACACCAAGACATTTCACTTCTTTCTGTCAGAACGAGGCGGAAAGTATTAAAAGAGGTGGAAATCACTGCAAGTCTGGGCGCGTTGAGAGCTGCACACACACACACGGGGAGCTAGTCGGTTCCTGAGAGCCAGCATGCGGGACGGGACTCTGGGATTTGTAGTCTTTCTAGTTCTGTATTTTTCATCGTCTTATATTTCAACAGTTTTACGACAAACTGTGCCTTTTTTGACTTGGAAATTATTTTTTAAGATTGACGAACATCATGTGTGTAACTCGTGGCACAATTCAAACGGGATGGAAGGATACGTTTTCTCTCTCCATCGACTTCAATACATACTTTTTCCGAAATAAGGTCCCATGGGTCGGAAGTAGAACGGGCGGGACTTCGCCTCTCTATTAGAAATACAACATCGTAAATGTAGCTTTATTTTTTATGGATAAGGCTTTTTTCTGGGAGCTTTTTCAGTCCGATAAAATACAAGTTATCTATTTCACGCCTGGATTGAAAGACATTTCCTTTAAGTTTATGACTAAATATCTCGAAAATGCTCTTAATATCCCCTAAAATACACTCGTTGTGATAATATCTGAAACATATCATTTTAACAATGCAAACATGGTACATTTGACTGTGATGTGTTTGGGCTTTTCCTGCGGACCCACGTGAATGTTTCATACCATTACGTTTATTTTGTGTCCACTTTTATAATATATCTTCATTTTTGGTCGCTTCTTCAGACACAGTGAGTTTGGAGTTGATTGTGAGGTTTTCTGGAAGCTTTTTTGGACATTGCATGTTAGCATTAGGGCTGCCCGATTTGGGGAAATAATGGAATTGCGTTTTTTTTGACTGATATTGAGATTCGATTTGCGATATTTGTTTTTAAGCGACCCAACGGAAGTTTATTGTAAAATCCACATCTCCGGCTAGGAAGGTCGTATCAACGTGCTCCCGTCTCTAGCACCCCCGCAGCCCGAGCTACGAGTGAAAGAACTAAACTTACATGAAGCTTCCGTTGGGTTGCTTTAAAGTCGAGCTTCAGTTTCAGATTCTCCCTGTAACAGAAACACGTGATGGAGCGTCTCTAACCTGACTCGGACGGGTTCACCAAAGCATCTAAAGCTCCATTGGAAGCCATTTGGAAAGGGCAGGCACTTTCAAGAGCACTTGGCAGGTGATTGGATCAATCTGTCTATCACCTTCTATCATGGGCCACTTCTGATTGGTTAACAATGGCTGGTACATGTGGAGCACAGCACTTCTGATTGGTGTGGAGGACTGACACACAAGAAGAATTTTTATTTATTTTTTTAAATTGCAGGCTTTGCGATTTGATAATTGCATCATTTAAAATGGATTACTCGTTGAGCCCTAGTTAGCATTGATGCACATTTATCCTAAATACGTATCTTAATATCTCAACACGCTCTTCATAACTCCCTGATAAGAAACAATGCATCATCATCACATTATGTAACGCACTTCAGTTCATTTTGCTCCGGTTCTCTTGGCTTTGATGCGTCTCTCTTTTATGCAAACACATCTGTTTATAGACGGGGAGGAAAGGGCAAGATGGAGGGAGGAGAGGGGGGAGACAGGAGGTCCTGGGGGAGAGGAAGAGAGGAGGAAGGATGAGGGTGTGAGGAGAATCAAAGATCAGGGGAGAAACAGGGAGATAAAACGATGACGAGAGGAGGAAGAGAGGGGACATTTAGGCTCAGAGATTTAACAGAAAAGTAGAAAATGGTCGCGAAAGTGTGAGGGGGGCATTAGAGGATAAATGAAGACGAGGAGGAGGAAGGTGAGGAATATTAGAGAGAGATGCAGATACTAACAGAGAGGGGGATACTGAGGTGAAGCAGATCTCTAAATGTCTCGTCTCGTCACTGCAAGTCTGTGAATGTGTGGATATGTTTAAGGGCTATTTCTGCAGAAAGTGGCACAAGAGATGAAGTTAAAGGAGGAGAGCGAGAGGTCGTTTGTAGTCAGAGGTAAATGGGAAGTGTTTTTGAAGATCGATAGAGATCACAATGATATTATTATATTTTCTCCAAGTGCTTTTTCTTTTGAGTTGTAACAACAGATGATTGGAAGACATTGCATTCTTGGTTTTCCCGGCAATTTAAAGCAATAGGACGAAAGAAGACACCCTAACTTCTGTAGACTGCATTTCAAAATCATATGCATGTATTTTGGTGAACGTTCAGAACAAAATGAGGAGGCTAGATAGCGACAGACTGTAGGAGAGTAGGGCTGTCAAAATATGTTTAATGCAAAGAAACAGAGCGCTGCTTTTTCACTTCTGTAAGGGAATATTTCTGTCTTACTCCTAAGATATTTAACCTTATTCTGTGTGTTGACATTTACGACCATCCTTGCTTCTAATCTCCCATAAGGAATGTCTTGATGCAGTCGTATGTTGATACTAGGTTGTATGGCCTGCTCTGGTGGGCACAGGGGGGGGGGTTTACGACTGTGAGCACGCTGGCTTTCTAAGCTCCACAGATGTGAGAGACATCTCCTGTGTCTGCAGATGTTTACGCCCATCCCCAATATGCGGATTTGACTCTCTGTAAACTATTAAAAGGTCTACCGAGATGCGAGGCAGATCAGAATTGACATGACGTGCAGTCGGAACCTTTTGCTGCTGTGACTTGTGATGTGAATTCTCCGGCCGTTGACTTGTAATAAACATCATTGTTTGACATCAAAGCTCCAACTCTCCTCGTGTCTCTCTGAGTCCTGACTCTCCATTGCTGCAGAAGTTTCGCTTACAACGTTGTGTACGAAGCAGGGATGCCCAATACTCTGATACGTGTGTGTTTATGTTTACGCTTTATTTCTGCAGAAAGTGGCAGACGTGCATGAACACGCACGAGAGATGAAGTTAAAGGAGGAAACAAAGTAAGCAGATGGCGGTCAGAGATAAAGGGGAAGTGTTTGTGAAGATTCTTTTGTATTTTCGATAGAGATCACAATGATACGATATTATATTTTCTTTAATTGCTTTTGTTGTGTAGCGACGTCCCTTATGCACAGCTTGGATGATATAGGAATTTCCCCGGGAATATAAAGCAATAGGAAAAAGTCTAACCCCCTAAGTCAAAGTCAAAGTCAGCTTTATTGTCAAGAATTCTACATGTTGTACATCCAGAAATATAGAAATATCGTTTCTCGCAGTCCCACAGTGTGACATATAAACATCAAATAACAACTAAAAGGGCCTAGATAAACGGGATACATTAAACTAAATAAACTTCTGTAAGCTACATTTTCAAAATCAAATGCACGTATTTGGTGCACAATTAAAAAGCTTGAAAACAACTGTGTGCTCTGGTTAACCAGCCTGACTCTTTTAAGAGAGGTTTATTCATCAGGATTATTCATTTAGCATCTTAATATTCATGTTGCAAAGAAACGTTGCGTTTCAAAATAAAGAGAACATCATCGGTAGTTCTGTAATCTGCATCTTAAAGGTCCGCTATCATACTGTTTCTCATCAATATATCACAGGTCTCAGATGGAGAGCCTGTCTCTGATTGGCTGAAACACCAAACAGATCATTTTAGCATCCCATAATCCCCTCTGTTTCCTAAAATAGCATGATAGGTGACCTTTAAGACTTGTCCTTTCTGTTTAGGCTGCAATTCAGACAAAACCATGTTCGGATAAAGGACAATTTGTAAAGATAAGTAGAGCCAACCCAGTCTCATACAAAAACGTGTAATAACTACAATGGTCCACAACGTAGGACGTAGTATTTCTACGAAAACGCCTCTGAAATTGTAAAATCCCTACGTTTTGTATTCACCATTCATTCCAATGGCTGCGTCTACGTCACGTGATCTTCACATTTCTCCCTGCAGAAAAAAAAACATGGCCGACCTTGGTTTTATTCTCGGTGTACAATGCGTATTTTAAAGTTAGTCTGGCCTTTAAAATGCGTTTTGATGTCATTTGATGTGAGAAATATGAGTTGTTATTTCAGATGATGTGTGCAGTGGATGCACATGATCTTTAGTTTGCTAGTTAAGATTACTTCAGGAAATTGTGTCTATACAACGTTTTCATTGTTACCAAGGTGGTTGCTAGGGACGCTGCTATCGATATTATTTCTGTTATGTTGTGTAACTGTTTAAATGGTGTTATCTGTATTGCTACCCCCTTCCGCGTCATGTATAGTGTTGGTCCACAGCGCAAACATATTAGTTTAACAAAATCCTCTGAATGAGGAGAAATAATAAAGAGAGATAGACGATTAGAATATAATCCTTTATTGTCATAATAGTTACAATGAGATGAGTTCTCCTTTTTTCATCAGAAATACAAAAAACCAACAGGAGACGTACAACATTCAGAGGAAGACAACATACAACATTCATACTTCAATATGGAGATAAGATGCGTGCGCGCGTGCCTGTTGCAGATTGATGATGCCTTTGAGTACGTCGCCGCACCATTACCCAACGACGCTGCAGAAACACTGGATTGCATGGAAACAAAATTGTTAAATGAATTATTTGACCGTCTATGTTACTAGTAGTTACATTATGCTGCTGTGTCTTTGTAACTCTGGCACACACGGGAAGAAATGCGGCTCCGAAAACAGATTGAACGATAATGAAAACAAGCCGTTTTCACTTGAGATAAGTACAAACATCTGCCAATAGATCAAGTGAACATTAGCTCGGTTAGAGTCATGACATAAGAAGGGATATTTAGATAACTCACATCTTGTGCTTAGCTCGGAGAACTCATGTTGAACTCTGACCAGGATCAGGAAATGCTGTGTTACACGATAAGGTGTTCTGTGTTCTGATGTTCGTTGGTGATTTTCTAATAAATATGTGTTTCATCTGAGATACAACTCAAAATAAGATGTTTTGACGTAACAAGATAAGATAAGACAAGATAAGATGAACCTTTATTAATCCCCGAGGGGAAACTCAGTTGTACAAAGCAGCAACAGGATAAGCGTGAAAAAAAACAGTACAGCAAAGATTCACACAGATCAATAAAATCTAAAATAAATAATAAATAACGTAAAATCAAGGAAATAATGATAATAATAATAAAAGACGATGAAAATAGCGTCAAATAACTGTCAGCATATATACACATTTGGTCATCATCAGTTATAAAGTGCGGAATAAGTTAAAGTGACAAGTTAACATGGGTTGTGGAAACAGTGTATATGTGATTTAATTTGATTTATTTTTCATATTTAGATGAAGCATTGTCCAAAAACAAGAGCCGATATCTCACTGCAGTGTCACTTCTGAGGTTATTGTGTCTTACAGCGAGTTTAAAGACATATCCTGACTGGATATAAGACACATATCCTGGGCAAGATTTTTATGTTTTGTAGTGCAACAATTTCCTTCGGGATAAATAAAGTCTCATCTTATCTGTAAATCATAGCTTCTGTGTGTGTTTGATCGCGTGCACATCCGTGTCTTCCCGCAGAGCAGCTGTGCAGAAAGGGGTTACCTCAGTTGAGAGCAGATGCCGATCCTCTGACTGTAATCAGACATCACAGGTTCAAACATGCACGCGGAGCGCCGAGGGGAAACAAGCGAGGGGAAAGAGGGCAGCGATAAGAAAGGAGAAGCGAGCTCAAGATGGGAGCCTTTTATTTCCCCGGCACGGAAACAAGAGGCAGAAAATAGAGCGGGACATTTGAAGTGTCTCGAGAGCAGAGATAAGACGCACTGAACGGGACACGCAGAAACACGAGGTGGAGAAAGTGTGTCAGGGGAATGAAGGCGAGGAGGAAGCGATGGAGATGTCACGGTTCATTCGGTGGAGTTTTGTACGGCCGTCAGCATAAATTCCTCCTCACTAAGCAGACCTTGAACGCATCTGCATCCTCTGCAGGACTCATCCTCAGAATGAGAGGAGGAGCAGATCTCTATCACTGCAGGAAGTGAAACCTCCGATCATTTAAGTAGGACAAAGAATTAGATTAGATTCCTTTATTGTCATACAGCGACATTCCAAGCATTCCCACAGGTGCACTCACACGTAGCAGGCAGTATAAGTATCATGTTGACAATACAAGATAAACACGTTTAATAAAGTGACTATACATTGGACCTATGATACATCGAACAGTACGCTTACAGAACAATTCCACATTACCACAAATGCAAGAACAATACGGTCAAGGCAGCAACCCGTAAGTCATTGTATCAGTGCTTCATTAATAACTCCAAATATGAAGTTATTATCTGCAACTCCCCTGAGGTCAGACGGCTTTATTTAATATTACCAACCGGAAGTGAGTTCAACACATTTTTGCACATTTTATTCTCATACAATGTATAATATCATTATTTGTATTGGACATGTTTTATTTAACTTCATGTTTGTTTTAATAATTATATTATTCGTTATCCTCGCGTCCAGGAGAGAAGCTTAGGATAAATGAGACCAATGGAGTCTCTGGCATAAGTTTCAAATGGATACTTTAATTAAAATGGTAATGAATCAGACAGAAGGTAGTGGGGAGAGGCAATAGCCGGCGTTGCCTCGAGTAGCTGCAGCGGGAGGAAGAAGAGAGCGAGCTGCTGCTGGACCCTCGTGCCGTGATGAGAGCGGGGCCGCCGCCGCAGTCTTCAATGTCCGACATCGCGTCAAACAGAGGATTTCGACATTTTACATCCATTGCTTACTTCCACACGCCTTTTCTCCTCCTTATCTCTTTCATGACTTTGCATTTAATACATTATCAATAGCCACTTTAATAATACCACTGGACGGTAATCCCGGAAGTCGTCATGAAGGATTTTCAGAATAAAAGCTTGGTATTAAGATTGTGCGAGAACTTCCGTTTCTTTCAGAATAAAATAGCTTTTAAGCTGACGGTATGTTTAAACTAAATTACGCCATAAAACATTGATTTTAATTTCTAACAATATCTCTATTTGTATACTTTTCTTATTTATCATAACAAATATTATTATTTTTATAATACATTTTATTGGACATTTTTTATTTAACTTCATATTTCTATTGTTATACTTTTGTATTTGCATGCCCTTATGCTTTTGTTACTATACTTGTTTGTATGCGTTTGTTTAGGGACAGTTCTTCCCCTCACAAAGGACACCATGCTTCTTAAATGTGAAGTCAGCTGTTGTCTCAGCGGAAGGAACGACGATGTATCGATGCATGTCTTTGACGCTGTCGCTTCACAGCTCTGTGTCGTTTCTGTCAGAGGAGCTTCATCATCTGCCGACAGATAAATGAACACTTTGGGTGTTTCTCAATGTCGAGGACGCTTGCTTGGTAGCACATGTCTTCCAAGCGTCTTGCTTCAGAAGCGAGGCAAGAATCCTTCCTGGCATTCGGAAAACGAAGAATGGTGGAGCAGGTGTGCGTCAGATGCGAGGCCCCGCCTTACATTTTCCACCACAGATTTGGGGAAATTGGTCCGTGCGCAAAGCATTGTGGGGATTTTATGACCGTGGCGGATACACATGTGCAGCCTCGAAATGTCTCGCGACGAAGTACGCCGGCCTCGGTAGAATTCCAAGTATGCCGGACATAGAGAACCGCAGTGACGCGTCCTAACACCCGGATGTAAACTCCTCCGGTTCCTTCGTCAAAAACGCAATGCAGTGTCTCCGTAGGGTTTAGCAAAACATCTGGAAATCAGGTCTGTGGTTGAGACACATTGAAGAGACGGATCACGTTTTGTTCAGCCGGATAATCTCCACACGTCTATCGTACTTTTAGAATTTTCGAAGCATAAATCTAGTCGCAAGAAGCAAAATGCTAACGTTATGCTATAAGGAACTACAGCAGGGTCGCTGCTTCAACGTCACGCCGACTTCAGATCCATGTTCAAACTACAGATTCTAAATGGTACGAGTTGAAGCGTTTGTTTGAACACTTTGCAGGAGGCAGGGACTGGCTTTCAAGCTGAACAGGAACTAACTTAGAGGAGTGTTCACGTGTTCGGCGTAATGACGTAAAACGGCCTGGACAACTTCGGTAGTCCTGTTCAGCCACAATCACCAGCGGGGTCCCTGCTGATGGATGTGATGTCGTAGAACAAACCGTGATCCGTCTCTTCGATGCGTCTCAACCTCAGACCTGATTTGGAGCTATTTTCCAAAACCCTCTGGAGAAATGTCTTTGCTTTTTGTCGAAGGAACCGGACGTGGTAAAAATGCTAAACTTACTTCCGGGTTTTAGGACGCGTCACTGCGGTTCTCTACTGGAACAGTCCTTCGGCGGCACTCGATGACGTAGTGTGCTTGAAATATCATCAAGCAATCCTCCGACATCTTTTACAATAAAAGATGTCGGAGGATTGCTTGATGATATTTCAAGCATACGTCGTACAGTCCCAACACACGTCATGCCTCCGTGCACTTTGACTTGTTCCAGCCGTAACGAGGGAGATTATTATCTGCAGAGAAACACGCTGACCTCGGCGTCTTGTACGAGTCGGACCTTTCTGTAACGAGCTTTGATTTATTTGAATTGAATGACCTTCAGCTGGACGCCAACACACTGTTATTACAAATAATAATTAGGGATGCACGATAATTATCGGCCCGATATTATCGGCCCGATATTAGGAATTATGGCGTCATCCCGATAAACCGATAACAGTATTAATAGCACCGATAATATACAATATATTTTTTGGGTATCCTGCGGTGTGGGTGGGTTGGGATGAGGGGCGCTTGTTTTTCACTCGGCTCCTCCCGTGTTGCCAGTACTGTGGTGTTAGTGGTTTAGGAAGAGGGGAGTTCTTCACAAATCCAGCGCTCCCTAATACTTCGAACCTGATCAGTCACCTGAAACATCGCCATCGCTACGATGGTGTGTTAAAAGCGTACGAAGACAATAATACAATACAGTGTGTGGTGTGTGTGTGTCTGCGTCGCGTGTGTCTGCGCGCGCGCGTTGGAGCTATGTGCAACTCAAGGCATATGCTCGAACCGGAGCTGCCTGGACGCTGCAATCATGTTGCTGAGTGTGCTGACTTCTCCTACAATGTCCCGCTGTCTGCTTCCTGCATCAAGTCAAGTGCTCGGCGCAGTTGTGTGGATAGAGCGCTCCTCTGTTTTCATTTAAACAGCTCCTTATATCCGTTAGCGCAGCTAGCTAGCACCAGATGCTAACAACAACAATGCACGTAAGGTCTCTCTCTTGCTCGCTCGGACCACACGTACACACCCTCCCGGTCCTCCAGATGGCCAGTCGGTGCCTGCCGGTGAGCGTGGAAGTGTGGTCTGCCACAAGCGGGCGGCAGGAGCGGGGCTGTCAGCATCAGCTTGTAGATGGTATTTTAAACTCGATGCGCTCTGAAGCTACGGGGCGGCCGAGGGAAAAAAATACACATGCGTTAATCGCGTTAAAATAATTAGTGGCTTAATTTTTATTATCGGTATCGGTCTTGAGAAGCAGGAAGTTATCGGTATCGGTATCGGTTTCAAAAAACCAATATCGTGCATCCCTAATAATAATAATATAATGAAACCAGCTGTGTAAACAAGCGGTGGGGAAGATATCAAGTATATAAAGGCATTAATATGAACCTAACACATAAAGGGAAATTATATTACTTTTAAAAATAACTTCTTAATAAGATAAGAGACATGTACAATACAAATTAAAAGACTATAAATAATTATATCAAAATGTAAACATCTCAATGACATTTTCCGTCTAAATGTGTTTGTGCCCTTCAGGTTAAAGTTCTTCCTTGTTAAATACGGCGATGGACGTCCACACGAGAACGTGTTCCAGATGAGCGCCTTCAGCTCAGATGAGCCTCGTCTCTCAGGAGCCTCTCGTCTCCTTAATACCTTTATAAATACGGCGGATGGTGAATGCGTGTAATCCCCATCACCCTCTTCCGCTCAGACGCTTCCATTGTTTCCACATTTGGGTTTAATTGTGCAGCTTTTTATCACTAATTGCACCCTAATTGCCCCACATCGTTTATTCTTGGTGCTTTAAATGTTCCTCCGCCGTGTGGGATTAATGTTCCAGCAGCACGAGCTAATCCAGAGGAAACACACACTGATCTGCGCGCGTGTGTGTGTGTGTGTGTGTGTGTGTGTCAGTGAAAAGGAGATCATTACTGATCATTCTTTAAAGAGGCCGTATTCTGCTTTGTGAAGTGTGTTTTAAAGATGTGTGTGCATGTAAATGGTCTGCAAAGGCTAAAATGCCAGTGTTCAGGAACATAGTGACATTCTCTTATTTATTTTGATATCCGCTCGTATTAAAATCAGTAGTGTTGATATTCCTCCCTCTTAGTAACTCTCTCTTGCCTCTCTTTCTTCCAGACGGCACGATGAATCCAATGACACAGCTGTACTACAAGAAGGTGAGCGGAACAGACAGTCACACCATATAGTCCCTGCGCACTTAAGACAAACCTAAAACACACAAACTGCCCTAACCCTCCCGTTGTCTTCGGGTCAAATCTGACCGATGTACTGCTTTCATCAATCAGAACTTTTTAGTTTTCCATTCGATTCGATTGCATCGAGGCTTCATGACATCCTTCACAGGAGACATTTGAACATATAAAATGGCTGATCACCACTTGCATTGCATTGTGGATGATTTAGTGAACTTTGTAACACCCAGTGTTCCCGGTCAATTTGATACATTTCCCGCCCTTATGCGCCCCTCCCCCACACGGATCACACCTGGCACACAACACATGTCCAGTGTCTGTTCTTTGTATATGTACTGCAGTTCTTCAGGTATACTAGTACTCTGATACAATATGTACAGTTTGAAAGGGTGTTAAATTAAATGTGGTGATGATTAATGGTTTTTGTGTTAATGTAATAGCAGTTAAAACGGGACACGAACACCAAAGTAAGGGGGGGGGGCGAAGACAATAGGAGGGTTAAAGCAAGATGTCCTCACTCAAGTCTTCAGCTTGTATTGGTCCCCACAAACATAGATATGCAAGAAAAATTCCCCAGTTATTTTCATTTGTAAGGAATAAAATCCTCCGCCGCGTATGACCTTCCCCCTCTGATGCACTCTAACACCAACATCCATGTTTTTAACAACTGCTGTAAGTGTGTGTTCCCCTTCGAGGATGCATTCAAAATGAAATCTGCAGATACTGGATGACGCACGCTTTCATTTCAGCGTGCAAACCAACGGCGTATTTATTTGACCCATAGTCCGGTTTAAGCCTTAAAACAAACAGTGAGAATTCAATATTTGCACTTGTATCCGCCGCATGGCTCTGGGGCGGCAGTGTCATTCAAACTCTTGAAACTTTATCGATGAAACAAAGTGAGTTTTTCCTCCTTTTTCCTGCATAATCTGAGCCTTTTATTCCCCTGATGGTGCAGCCTCACGAGCGTCCACACGGCGGCGTGCGTTAAAGCTTCAGCGCTTCTGCCCGTTCACTTTGAATGGGGTGACGTCACTTTTAGCCGAACTGCATTTTGGGAAGCGACGTGGAGCGTTGCTGGCGTTGCTCGCTTCAAAAGTTGAGCAATGTTCAACTTTTTGACGCCTCGGCAGAAGCGTCAGCCAATGAAATCCCGTTTATGCAAATCTGCCAGTGCAAGCGCTAGCCAATCAAACCGCGTGTATGCTGGGAGAGACGACGCAGGTCTTTTCCTCATCATAGCGGTAGTGAATCACCCGGTGCTGAATGACCAGTCTCTGCTCCTCTACAGGGATACAAACCGGAGGAGCGAGGCATGGAGGGAGGAGGCAGAGACAGTGGGGTGGAACTGGTAGGGTTTCGCCTGTTTGGGGATTTTATATCCAGTTTACTTCGTTTTAACATTGCTATTGCTTTGTATGCCGGGGGCGGGAGATTCATGTGATTGGTTGTTGGTCGTGTTGCTCACAAAAAATCCCCAAGCTTCAGACACGCCCACCGCCAAGCGTCAACGCACGCCGCTGTGTGGACGGGCCGTTGCGGAGCGTCCACACAGCGGCGTGGAGTTTTCCCTCCATTTTTTTTAATATGAGGAAATGACCTGCGTAGTCTCTCCCAGCATACACGCGGTTTGATTGGCTCGCGCTTGTACTGGCAGATTTGCATAAACGGGATTTCATTGGCTGACGCGTCAAAAAGTTGAACATTGCTCAACTTTTGAAGCAAGCAACGCCAGCAACGCTCCACGTCGCTTCCCACAATGCAGTTTGGCTAAAAGTGACGTCACCCCATTCAAAGTGAACGGGCGGAAGCGCACGCCGCCGTGTGGACGGCCGTCACTGATCCTCGCCTGTTGGATGCTTCTGGCTTCATTTCATCACACTGTAACGCACTCTTTAACTACACGCTGCGTGATGAGAACCTCTGCTCGTGCCCCATGGCGTAATGACACACGTCTGACAGGAGGGGAACGCTGCTTCACTTTAATTATAAGTCTACCTTTCTCTCTTCAGGCATTTACTAATTACTGTTTCACTCCACATTAACAGTGTAATAATACAAGTCAGTTGCATTTAGTAAATCCCTATGGTTACGATACTGTCTATATTTCCATGTTCTGCTATTGTATACTTCTACTCCACTAAATCTCACTACTGCTTTTACTACAGACAGACGTATCTGAATAATCGGCACATTTGCACTTATCTATTTGAAGAGAACCAACAGTCAAGCAGGCAAGCGCCATGCCGTGAGAGTGGGATCAATGTTCTCCTTATTTCACGGTATTTGACCACCTTTTATTCGGTGTATTTGAAACTTGTTTGTTTTTGTTCAATCAGGCGACATATTCGCCGTACCGCGACCGCATCCCGCTGCAGATCGTGCGGGCGGAGGTGGAGCTGTCTGCGGAGGAGAGGGCCTACCTCACCGCCGTGGAGAAAGGTACGTTTAACAAACATATCGGAACTAAAGCACCTGACTCTAACCCTTATGTCCTCCCTCCCCCCCCTCTCCTCAGGGGACTATGCGGGGGTGAAGCACGCGCTCCGGGAGGCGGAGGTATACTACAACATGGACGTGAACTGCCTGGACCCGCTGGGCCGCAGCGCGCTGCTCATCGCCATCGAGAACGAGAACCTGGAGATCATGGAGCTGCTGCTGGACCACGGCATCCACACCGGGGACGCCCTGCTGTACGCCATCCGCAAGGAGGTGGTGGGCGCCGTGGAGCTGCTGCTGAGCCACCGGAGGCCCAGCGGGGAGAAGCAGGTGAGAGAGAGAGAGAGAGAGAGAGAGAGAGGGAAAGAGAGAGAGGGGGGAGGGGAGAGAGAGGGGGGGAGAGAGAGGGAAAGAGAGAGAGAGAGAGAGGGGGAGAGAGAGGGAGAGAGAGGGGGAGAGAGAGGGAGAGAGAGGGGGAGAGAGAGAGAGAGAGAGAGAGGGGGGAGAGAGAGAGAGAGGGGGGGGGGAGAGAGAGAAGGGGGAGAGAGAGAGGGGGGGGGAGAGAGAGAGAGAGAGAGAGGGTGGAGAGAGAAGGGGGAGAGAGAGAGAGAGGGGGGAGAGAGAGAGGGGGGAGAGAGAGAGGGGGGAGAGAGAGAGAGAGGGGGGGGAGAGAGAGGACGTTACCTGCAAGGATACCTGTTAATCTGCTGCATCCAGGTGCATCTATACAGGTTTATTCATCTGTGTGTGTGTGTGTGTGTGTGTGTGTGTGTGTGTGTGTGTGTGTGTGTGTGTGTGTGTGTGTGTGTGTGTGTGTGTGTGTGTGTGTGTGTGTCAGTGTGTGGTGTGTGAGATAATGAGTACATCCAGCCACTCTAACGTTCCACACTCTGCTGAGAGGATGGAAATGAAACAGCTCGTTTAGACACACCGTGAAACAGGATTAGAGACAGACACTGTGTGTGTGGTGTGTGTGTGTGTGTGTGTGTGTGTGTGTGTGTGTGAGTTGCACAGTGTGAGATAAATTAAAATCATAAGAGAGTAAAGAAGGACGAGGAAAAAGGCTCTTCCTCTTCCTCTTCTACATTAATTCCTTGACATCGCCATGGCAACCAACCCTTGGCCGGGAGCAGGGGATTGTGGGATGGCTATTCTTTTCGGTCGGCGCTCAGCCTCTCTCGTGTGTCCGTGATTACGACAGAAAGAAGGGATGCATTCAGAATATTAAATCATGTATAGACACATGTTGCTCATGTGTCGTCTTTAAGAACTAAATAAATACCATTTAAAAGTACATTTAAAAATGTTTATTAATAAACAAGAGAGACGTTTTTATCATTCGGATACGAGAAGAGGATATATATCGTACGAAACGCTTAAGAAAGGATGAAAGTTAAAGAAGACGTTTCACCCCAAAAATGTCTTTATAAAAACATCAATAGACACTTTAGATTATAGCCGTACATACTGCGAACATTAATATGTGTATGAGGCAACACACACACACACACGTACACAGACCCACAAACAAACACACACACACACACGTACACACACCAACACCAAATTATACACTTTTTTTTAGAGACCTTCAGACTTGGCTAAAATGGTCTAAATCTGTTCTGTAGTGTTTATACAGCTGTTGTTGAGCAGTGGTTCCCAACCTGGGGGGCGCGCACCCCTTGAGCGCCAAAGATCTCAGCCAGGCCTTCGATGATTGAGACTGACATATAATTGTAACGCAATACATGATTGTCACTAAAAGCCTCGTCTCTACGTTACAATACAATATAAAAAATAATTGATGAATTAATTCGAATAACAATTAAAGTTAGTATTAAAGGCATAAAAAGACAGAAATATATAATTCTTTCTATAGAAATGTTTCTTCTGCCGTAAAGTGTGCAAACCGGGCTTTTCTGGATAAGCGCATTTTTAAAACGTAGTCATCGTCCACGCCGGTTTCAGTTGGATTATTCGTCACAGTTGCTCCGATCTGATCGGTCTCAAATCCGGCTTACTTTGAGCATGTGTTTTAAACAGTTTAATCTAGGGGTGTAACGGTTCACAGAAGTCACGGTTCGGTTCGTACCTCGGGGGTCACGGTTCGGTACGACAAGAAAAAGCAAAAAAACAGTCCCAAATGCATAATTCCAGGTTTGTTGTTATTTACTTTTGAACAGTAGAGCAAGTTTCAGTTTAAAAATAAGGAACTCTGACATTTTGAATAATTAACTGTATTAAACAGTTAAAAACAAACCACACACACTCAGATGGCCATATTATCTATAATGGCTGATGTCAAACTAAAAGGTTTCATCAAGCTGTAAAACTAAAAAGGATGTCTTACATCATAAATAATAAGAAAGTGTTTCCAGAGCGCAAAGCCGTTGAAAAACATTAAGCCAAAAGCTTCCGTTATTTATGTTGGTCTCTCGGCTCTCACGTCTCTTGGCTTCTTAGAAACAGCGGGGATCAGCTGTTGAACTGCTGTTGTCTTTCGCCGGGCTCTGATTGGCTAATCTGGCTGATCCCTTCTGATGTGATTTAGCATGTTTGGCGTGTGTGTCCATTAGCATACCGCACCGCTGTAGAGCAACGCCGACACACCGTCCTCGTCCGATCCACCACTCGCACACCTCATCGTTATTGTAGTCCACAGGGAACCCGAAATGTTCCCACAGCTGATTTAGAAGAAGCCGGTGGGTTCTAGCTCCTGTGTGTTATCTGAACTCGCCATACTAACTTTTCTTCTTCTTGTATTTAGTTCGTTTTGTTGTTGTGTTCCTTCTTGTTCTTCATTTGTTGTTTAAGGGCGGCTGGCAAACAGCTTTTAGGCGCAATACCGCCCCCTGGAGTATAAATAGTGTAGTGGATGCTGCCCTGAAGGACAGACTTTTTTCTCACTCGTAAAAAAAGGCGTATTCGCCGTGTGACTGCATGCGCCGAACCGTGACGTCCGAACCGTGACGGTACGGGACGAATACGGATACCGTTACACCCCTAGTTTAATCCCTTTGTGAATTGTTTCCACTTCCGCCGTCCTTTAATTTCGTCATACAGCGGGAATCCAAATGAATGAATCCTGAGTCCAATACCCATCACGGTCACTCCATAGTGCTCCTTGATTACGCTTCCATCCTCCTTCAACTACACACTTCACATTCATCAGTCGTCTGTTTCGGAAGAGCTTTAATAAAATGTCCAGCAAAGACATAGAAGTGAAACAGTGTGTTTTCTGTTATTTCGTATGTGGGTCAGTTCTGGTGGGAGTGTATTCAGAAGGAGGAAGAGGAGGAGGAGGAGGAAGAGGCGAGGAAATATTAAAAACGCATGAACAATCTACTCCTTTACAGAATCTAGTAAAAAAACACAAACTATTTGTTATACGTGTGTGTGTGTGTGTGTGTGTGTGTTGTGTGTGTGACGCCCAGCCGCTTCACACTTCTTATCACGGCAGGGATAAGTGAGAAGGAGGGATATTTTGGCAGCTGAGAGAAAAACAAAGATGGCAGGGAGGTCAGACGAGGAGAGAGAGGGAGAGAAAAGGGTGTGAAGGAGGAGAGAAGAGGAAGAGGAGGAGGTGAGGAGGAAGAGTGAGAGACGAAGACACTCTCCCTCTCTCCCTCCTCTTCCTCAAGTCTGCTGACAATGAAATAAAATGTGAAAACAGAACATTTTAAAATCATTAAAATTATCATCATCATTCAATAGGAACAAATATATTGAGAATATTAAATGAACTACTTCCACTTAGAGATTATTTTATAATATTTTAATTTATTTAATTATAATTTTAATTAAATTATTAGCATTTAAAAATAATTGGCATTTTTTTAAATAATTTTTCATATCTTGTTTTTTATTTATTTCAGAAAGGTTATAATAAGGTACAAATAATACAAATTATTCTCACCACTTCTGGTCTTTCTTTTAATGTGTAATTAATACTTATATTTGTTGTCAGCACTTTTACATTTCTAAATTATAACTATTTTAATGAAAGAAAGTTTTATAAAATAATACCTCGTTTGTCACAAGATGTCATTTTGATTTAATAATGTTTTTCCTCAGGTTCCCTCTCTGATGATGGACAGCCAGTTTTCAGAGTTCACCCCCGACATAACTCCCATCATGCTCGCTGCTCACACCAACAACTACGAGATCATCAAACTGCTGGTGGCGAGGAAGGTGACAAATGAAAATAAAACTCATTTCATTTTTCAAAATGATCCTTAATTTCTCTGAATCTTTAATCGTGTGGTTGTTGTTGTTTACAGGTGACGATCCCCAGACCTCACCAGATCCGCTGCGACTGCGTGGAGTGTGTGTCCAGCTCAGAGGTGAGATAAGATAACATAAGATAAGTACATCTATGTCAATCACAGATAGAGAACTATTTTAAGAAAACTATAATAACATTAAAAAACATAAACAAATATAGCAGTATTTGAAATAGAATGGAATACAATATGTGCAGTAATAAAAGGAAAACAGATAATGTGTATATTGTGTGCATTAATGCAGAGATGACAAAAGTACACACCTCTGTTACTCAAGTAGAAGTACAGGTATTTGAGTTCAACATGTAAGAAGTAGAAAGTACAGGTATTTGAGTTCAACATGTAAGAAGTAGAAAGTACAGGTATTTGAGTTCAACATGAGAGAAGTAGAAAGTACAGGTATTTGAGTTCAACATGTAAGAAGTAGAAAGTACAGGTATTTGAGTTCAACATGAGAGAAGTAGAAAGTACAGGTATTTGAGTTCAACATGAGAGAAGTAGAAAGTACAAGTATTTGGGTTCAACATGTAAGAAGTAGAAAGTACAGGTATTTGTGTTCAACATGTGAGAAGTAGAAAGTACAGGTATTTGAGTTCAACATGAGAGAAGTAGAAAGTACAGGTATTTGAGTTCAACATGTAAGAAGTAGAAAGTACAGGTATTTGTGTTCAACATGTGAGAAGTAGAAAGTACAGGTATTTGAGTTCAACATGAGAGAAGTAGAAAGTACAGGTATTTGAGTTCAACATGTAAGAAGTAGAAAGTACAGGTATTTGAGTTCAACATGAGAGAAGTAGAAAGTACAGGTATTTGAGTTCAACATGTGAGAAGTAGAAAGTACAGGTATTTGAGTTCAACATGTAAGAAGTAGAAAGTACAGGTATTTGAGTTCAACATGTGAGAAGTAGAAAGTACAGGTATTTGAGTTCAACATGTGAGAAGTAGAAAGTACAGGTATTTGAGTTCAACATGTGAGAAGTAGAAAGTACAGGTATTTGAGTTCAACATGTAAGAAGTAGAAAGTACAGGTATTTGAGTTCAACATGAGAGAAGTAGAAAGTACAGGTATTTGAGTTCAACATGTGAGAAGTAGAAAGTACAGGTATTTGAGTTCAACATGTAAGAAGTAGAAAGTACAGGTATTTGAGTTCAACATGTAAGAAGTAGAAAGTACAGGTATTTGAGTTCAACATGTGAGAAGTAGAAAGTACAGGTATTTGAGTTCAACATGTAAGAAGTAGAAAGTACAGGTATTTGAGTTCAACATGAGAGAAGTAGAAAGTACAGGTATTTGAGTTCAACATGTGAGAAGTAGAAAGTACAGGTATTTGAGTTCAACATGTGAGAAGTAGAAAGTACAGGTATTTGAGTTCAACATGTAAGAAGTAGAAAGTACAGGTATTTGAGTTCAACATGTGAGAAGTAGAAAGTACAGGTATTTGAGTTCAACATGTGAGAAGTAGAAAGTACAGGTATTTGAGTTCAACATGTGAGAAGTAGAAAGTACAGGTATTTGAGTTCAACATGTGAGAAGTAGAAAGTACAGGTATTTGAGTTCAACATGTAAGAAGTAGAAAGTACAGGTATTTGAGTTCAACATGAGAGAAGTAGAAAGTACAGGTATTTGACTTCAACATGTGAGAAGTAGAAAGTACAGGTATTTGAGTTCAACATGTAAGAAGTAGAAAGTACAGGTATTTGAGTTCAACATGTAAGAAGTAGAAAGTACAGGTATTTGAGTTCAACATGTGAGAAGTAGAAAGTACATGTATTTGAGTTCAACATGTGAGAAGTAGAAAGTACAGGTATTTGTGTTCAAAATGTAAGAAGTAGGAAGTACAGGTATTTGTGTTCAACATGTGAGAAGTAGAAAGTACAGGTATTTGAGTTCAACATGTAAGAAGTAGAAAGTACAGGTATTTGTGTTCAAAATGTAGAAAATATGTAGTGGAGTACAGTACTGACACCAGAAACATGTACTTAAGTACAGAAACGAAGTATTTGTACTCCACTACTTCCCACCTCTGCCTTAATGTAATATAGACTATGATGTGGCTGAGGTAATTTGCTGAATGAAGTCCTAAATGAGTGTTTCTCCTTGTTTCGCCTGCAGGTGGACAGTCTGCGTCACTCCAGGTCTCGACTGAACATCTACAAAGCTCTGGCCTCCCCCTCCCTAATCGCTCTGTCCAGTGAAGACCCCATCCTCACCGCCTTCAGGCTGGGCTGGGAGCTCAAGGAGCTCAGCAAGGTGACGATTAACACTGAACTGATCGAAAAATATCACTGGTCACTGGCTTGAGCTTCAACATCAAGGTCCATGTATCCATTATCCTCTGAAGAATGGAAGTAGTCTTCACATACAGAGCATTTGGTCCAATTAGTTCCTGAACAGTGTTCTGGTTTTTCTCAAACTGTCAAAATTCTGACTTTTTCTCGAAATTCTGAATTTTTCTCAAAATCTGAAAATGTTCTCAAAATGTTGACTTTTTCTGAACACCTAAAAATGTTAAAGGGGACCTATCATGCAAAATGCACTTTGTGATGTCTTCTCTACATCAACATGTGTCCCCGGTGTGTCGGGGAACTCACGCAGCGTCAATAAATAAAACCCTCTCTCTTTTCCTCCGTACCCAAATCTCTAAAAACGGGGAACAACGGAGCTGATCCAGATGTGCGTCCGATGTGACGTAACATCTGAAATGTGGACCCACGGGCCAATCAGAAACGTCGCTATCAGAAACAAAGCCCGACTGTTTTGGATGTAATATGGTCGGTGTTTACATTAGCATCGCTAACACTCAGAGCTAACCTGTGCTGGAGAGCATGTGTGTGAAGAAGCAGGAAGTAGAAAGGAACTCACCTTGTGGTGTAACCGGCAAGAGAGAAAGCCTTTGAGCTCCAGACTGTTTCAGAAATCAATACAGATGTATTTATTATAAACGTTAGTCCTTAACATCTATCACTGTGTATATCACCATTCATCTTTTAGAAGTTGAACAAACTCCACACAGCTCAGTAAAGACTGAGATGTTGACTTTATTTGATCATTTCAGTGAAAACTAACGTTCATATTTCTCTCTTTGATTATAATACTGATGAACGTTCAAAACAAAGCACTTTGGCAACTTACCACCTATGTTTTAAAATGCTTAATAAGCACCGTAACTTTCATGATATCATTTCTCCGTCATAATCGGTTGTTTCCGTGAACGGCCGACTGTTGAGTGACAGCACATGATGAGGCTGCAAGGCATTGTGGGGCAGCAGTTTCTCCTCTCCTTTCGTAAAGGAAGGTCCAGTGGTTCCTAAGCTCAAGGAAGTTTGAAACCCTCCTTTCCTATCATCTAGACTCTAGAGAATCGATCGGCTCTCATCACGGCTGCCGCTGAGGGACTTCCGGGTCATTTAACTCCAAGGTTCCTAAGCAACGCTGACTATTCCACTTCAGCCAGGGTCTCATTCTCAAGAGAAACCTGTTCAGACCCAGAATCTTTTGAAACAGGAAGTGGAATAGAGGGAAATGAGGCGTGGCTAGAACGGGTGATCTGTTTGGTATTTTGAGCAAAACACTTCATAGACATATCTGAGTCCTATGCTATTGCCTAAAAATAGTATGAGAGGTGACCTTTAATAATCACTGGTCACCGGCTTGAGCTTCAATACCATCCATCATCTCCTCTGAAACCCTCTCTCCCCCTCTCCCCCCTCCCCCTCTCCCCCTCTCCCCCTCTCCAGGTGGAGAACGAGTTTCGGCAGGAGTATGAGGAGCTGTCTCAGCAGTGCAAGCGTTTTGCCAAAGACCTTCTGGACCAGGCGCGGAGCTCCAGAGAGCTGGAGACCATCCTGAACCACCGGGACAACGACCAGAGCGAGGAGCTGGACCCCCGGCAGTGCCACGACCTCGCCAAGCTCAAGCTGGCCATCAAGTACCACCAGAAGGAGGTAGGACGCCATCTTTGTTCGTACCATTTTAGTTTTATAGCTTTAAGAATAATTTTTGCAAAGTTGAAGTTGAAGTGCAGACAGAAATACGATTGAGCTACCTCACTTGCTTCACTGTGATTTACTTTTGGAACATTTAAGCTCCTAAAAACCTCTTTTTGGTGTGACAGAAATCCTGCTGAAACTTGAGTGTTGTCCTTGGTAGGTTGGCAGATTTTAAAGAAGAGAGCTTCCTCTCCTTGTTCCCAGAGATGTGATGCAACCTTTGAGCTGCTAGAATTATCTTTGGGTGGAAAAACAATCCACACTGTTGATACAACGGGTGTGTTTTCCTCGAAACGCTGAAATGTTGTGTGTGTGTGTGTGTGTGTGTGTTAGTTTATATTATTCATGCATGCATGTGGACCTTCGCTGGAGTCCCGTCTGGTTCTCAAATACCAGCAGGAAGAGGAATGGACACCATGTTGAGTTCTGGCTTTCTTATGTGTGTGTAGTTTATATTATTCATGTATTTATGATCACCCTCGCTGGTGTCGGGGTTAGCGGTTTCAGGGCTTAGGTCTTGCTATCTGCCGTTTGTCATTCTCACGTCCAGGAGAGAAGCTTTAAAAAGGGAGACGAATGGAGTCTCAGAGAAGCTTGAAATGGGTACTTTCATTAAAAAAGGCGCGGTAATGGTACAAGCAGAATATTGTTCAGGTGACAAAACCAGCTGTGTTCTGGGGCTCTCGAGGAAAGGGCCGAGAATTACTTTTCCAGCGGTTAAATATCCTCTGCTGGCTCCTCCCTGTGGGCCGGTTGGCGCTGCTGGGGGCCGGCCCTCCACGTCTCCAATGTTCGTTGTTGCGCATTACTGAGGATTCAGACAATGTACATTAAATATATAACTAAACACGCCTTTTCTCCTCCTTACCTCTTTCATGACTTTTCATTAATACATTTTAAACGCTGTAATCAATACTCCAAAAATACCTAACGGCTGGTTTCATTTCCAGTAGTTCCGGATGTTGTCTCATGCTACCCACGTATTCAAATAAACTGTACCTTCATTTCATATTCAGCAATAATAATATCTCGACGTCTTTAGTTGTAGTGTTGAAATCAGTAGGTTTCGGTGTGCATCATCATATCGCTGCTAAATTCACCTCTATAGGAAATGGTATATTAGCCACATGCTAAATGCTAACCGGAGATGAAGGATTTTCAGAATAAAAGCTTAACAACTGGTGCACAAGAACTTCTGGTTTTTCAGTATAAAACAGCATTTAAACTGACGGTATGTTTAAGGTACATTATGCCATCAAAACATTGATTTTAATTTCTAACAGTCTCCTTCCTCGCGTCGCTCGTTAAAGGAAAGTGAGACCGAAGGAGAAACAGAAAGAAATGATGGGAGACAGTGGAGCAGAGTGAGAGGATACAAAGGGAGATGTAATGGCACAGAAAGAGAGATGAAAGCAGAGCGAGCGGGAACAGGAAGTGCCTGAGTGAGGAGAGACGTGATGGAGTTATTTAAATATATATTTAAACCCCGAGGAAGTGTGTGTCTCTCTCCGTCTGTCGGACTGTTAAAGCTCTGAGACACGGAGAAGAAATGTGGAGAGAGGTCAGAGGGGGGGGGGATCAGGGGAGGAATGAGAGCAGGAGACAGAGGTAATGAGAGGAAGGAAGGAGGACATGTTTTCGTTTCAGGTACGGAAGATTTCAGAGGTTTGCAGCAAAGAATGCATTAAAATATCTGTATTGTAAAGAAAAAAGTCCCGAAATTGATGGAAACAAAAACGGATATATGAACAGTATGGTGTTTGAATGTGAACCTGCATAGAGTTGGTAGATATGATATAACAGCATGGATGTGTGGAAACAATATTGTGACAGACAGTAGCTTTGTTTGTCTACAACAGTAACATGTCGTATAAATATAGTTATACACACAAACAGTATATAGGACATTCTTACCGATTGGAAAATTAATTGTTTAATATTTTAATAGCTCGTTTCTAAAATGGAAAGTGAAGTGAAAAACATGTCAGAAAATACAGTTTGCAGCTTGTCGATTAAGGATGCTTCCGGGTTCTGTAATATTGAACTCTTTGAATGACAAAACAAAAGAGTTGCTTTGGACTTGTTTAGTATTTCGCGACATTCAATAGAACCGAAGCAAGAAAGATTCATTTATAATAGAACACATGTTAGATGCAGCTGTTTAAAGCACTTTATGCATTTGTGGCAAGCAATTTATATTAAATAAAATAGACACAAAACACATCATCTTGAGACAGACATCAAGGAAAATATGCTCACAAAAACATTTAATGATTTTTTAATACTTTTCTTTAAGAAGAAAAATTAGAGTCCATCTTCCGAATTGTTAATTGTGGTTTAATTAAAAGAATCCACATCATTTATGCTACTCATTGGATGCTAATCATTTGAGTGTCACTTATTAATATGCATCACATCACACATCGCTAACAAGCCAACATACTGAACACACCGTACTGAATGATGGAACATTCCTTATTGCAACTCGGACAATGTTGCCATGCAAACTCTTCACACGCCGACCGTCTGAATGCTGCACGAGGTTAACATGCAAGATATGCTAATTATGCTCATGCCGGCACCTCATGCTAATTATGCAAGTGGCCTCTGGTAGTTTCTAAACGCTGGAGGCTCAAACTTTACATTTATAACTAAAACATGTTGGGGTACAGAGAATGTCCAGGTTATCAATCAGCATGAATGCTGGGAAAGAATAAAATACAGTCCAAAAACCCCCCCAAATAAAAACCTATTATTACGTCATAAAATCATCATATATACATGAGAGTAACAAATGCGTCACTCCCGGGCAAAAAGTACGGCTCCGCCCACTTTTGGGGGAAAACAACGCCGTCAGTTGAACGGCGGTCAATCCGAATTCGGAAGTTTTTGTCAATCCGATCAGAAATGTAAGAAAACCGTGGATTTTTGGATCTTCAAAGAGCCCGGTTACGATGGCCAGACAGGCAAACAATTGCATTAAGCCAATGGAAATCGACGATCGGGCTCGATATATGGTTAAATATATTTAGCATTAGGCAATCGATGTCCATAGATGAGAGTAACATCCACGTCACTTTATGGCCACGCCCACTTTTGGGGGAAAGAGCGCTGTCATTTAACGGCAAGCCTGAAGCCACACAGCCCTTCTTTAACTGTCCATTGTTCTTAGAGGAAGTTCAGAAACACGTAACCCTGGATTTGTTTTAATGTTTGAGGTGCAATAAACGACACAGCAGCTTGTTGGCATGACACTGTTATCGTCCGCCTCGCTCATGAGAGTAACAGCTGGCGAAAACAGCTCGCACTGATTGTTATTTAACCACATATCGAGCCCGATTGTCGATTTCAAATGATTGAATGTAATTGTTTGCCTGACTGGCCATCGTGATCGAGCGATCAGAACTCGCGACAGGGGAAGCCAACAGATATCACAACACGTAGCATTCACGGGAGATCGTCTCCCCAGCTGTTGTTCTGATCAAAAGTCCTGTTCAATGGCATTAAAAGGTTTGTTGGTATTCAACTGAGAAAACACCCGGATACATTATTATTTACACATTTACTTTATACAATCTATACAGGAATAAATAAATACAACAAGAATATAAATAAATAAAGACAGGAACAAATGTGTGTTGATAGTAGTGCAGTTTATATGTGAGGTTGGTACGGTCGGGCTTTCATTATGACGGCAGTGATCATTATTTTCACACAATGATCTGTAAGTACTTGAGCACATATCAA
>CM070489.1:2990643-3023143 GCA_036324585.1 Champsocephalus esox
ACAACACATGTCACGGGCCACGAGTTGACCACGCGGTTGAGATGCTACAATCATCTCTGAAGAAACCTTCCTCTCGTATGAGGTGTTAACTAGTTTCGCTAAAGGTAGGGACACGCCAAGCTCACACCAAATTAATCACACAGACGGACCCGACTGTCGCCTCAGGTCCCCTGCGCGTCTTGCCCAACAGTCGCTCTGGAACACACCGCAAATTCTTCAGACGACGGCCAAGCAGCACTTACGAACTGCGCCTGCGTGAGTGGCAATACCTCTCCTTACCAGCAGGCGGCGGTAGTGTGTATTCGTCATTCAAAAGAGGCAACAACCGGAAGACAGACTGCGTGATAACCGAGAGAAGAAGAACGGACTGCGCGATATAAACAAACAACAAATAGCGTGTGGGTTCCATGTTCCCTCTACAGCGAGAAGCTCACGGGGCTTTCCGGAACCTGAGTCGAGAGCTGGAGTTAAATTAAATCTCAGATTGGCCTTCTTAATCATTTGTTTGGGTCCCTCACTTCCATTTCGCTTCTCAGGCACTGATTCGCTAGCTGAACAGCCAATCAGTGTGATTTATTTTGCCGACTGCCTTTGGCCGATTGGTTTTCGGCCAAAAAGGTGTCTGCACGGCCGAAAAGACACGACGGTGCGGGACACACCAATCTGAGTAGGGCGACAGGACGCTAATCGGCGGCCAGACATCCATCGACGGACAAAATCGGCTTGGTGTGTGCGGGGCTTCAGGGTAATCAACATTCTGCATTAGTTAGACTGAACAGCTGAGGAAACTGAATCAACTTTAATTGTCGCTTATGGCTCGGGGTCATCTACGGCCCGAGAAGGATGTGCTCCAGGTGTCCCACAACAATAACTACCTCTGACCGAGAGCTGCCCGGTCACAACTGGTAACAACAACCACTTGCTAGCGGCTGCTCAAGGTTGGAGCATCTGCGTCAGAGGGTGAAAGAGGACACGAGGGCAAATTATTTCCTCACATTTTTCAGAATATTCTCTATTTTCTTTTCCTGCAAAACGCAACAAGAATAAAAAAAGTACACTTGCATGTACAAAGTAGAGCAGGGGGGTCAAACTCAAACACACGGTGGGCCAACATTTAAAAATGGGTGCTAGTGGAGGGCCGGACTGGTTCAATGTTCATTGCAGAACTTATTGAAATGAACTTACTGCACATATTAAACCTGGAACTAACAAAGCTTAAATGATTGCCTATAAAAACAACATTAAATAATCAGCTGCATTCATTTCTCACGGCTCTATCTGCAGCTTCTCCAGAGTCACTTCTTATGAGTACATTTCCCCACAGGCCAACACCAGCTTCAACAAAACTATTCCCCTCAGAGAGAAACCAAACATGCCCTGTTGTCGTGAGAGAAAGTGCAGAAGGAAGCATCCATTAAACTCAGGGTGCTGCTCTGGGATGCTAGCTCAGACACTTGGCATCTCATCTCGGGGGCAAGGTCATCAATGTTTGGGCTCTGATTGGAGGAGACCCTCAGGATGGAAGGAAAGTGTGCTGCAATATACCGGCGGGCCAGATCTAATAGGAATTAGAGATTATCCTGCGGGCCGAAATTAAATCCCCCACGGGCCTTGAGTTTGACACGAGTGAAGTAGAGCATGTACATATGCTTTTAATACCTACTGATACATGGCTAGCTTAGATTAGATTATAAGCATTTATTGTCATTATACAAGTACAACGAGACGATTAGAGCTACTCCTTTTAAGGTGCTATCGATTGCCATTTGCTGTTTTTAAATCTGTATTTTTAACGTTAATTTACTTGAAGTTATCAAATGCCCCTTTCACACCAACGCGGTTCAAGGGCCGGTTCGGAGCTGGAGCTTGAAAAGCACCGTTTTTTTCCTGTTTACACCGCAGCGCTGTTCTAAGCTCCGGAATCCGGATCGTTTTAAGCACCAAAAAGTTGTGGACTAGAAAGCAAGCACCGCGGTCGTCACGCTTACGTCGGATCTGGGTGGGGTCTAAATAACACGCGACGTCCGCCTTTCCGCCAGCTGCAACCTGATCTGAGGAGATGACATTGAGAATCAGTTTTAACGTTATGCCGTAGTAATTAATGCTGCAAAGCTGGGTATTTGGAGCCTGACGCATGCAGAGGCTAACAACAGCTAGCTCTAACGCCATCGAATAGGACGTATGTTTACCTTCTTTCTCCTACCGAATCGTCGTTGAAGTTGATTGTAAAGAACTTGTGAATGTAACGACTGTAAAGTTGGCAGTAAAGTCGTCCCATTTCTTCCATTTCGTTTCGACAGCGAAACCAAAACGAGTAGCGCTTCAATACAATCGGCCATTGTTGTTGTTGTGGATGTGAGGGGGTTCCGCGCGGTTTGGCTTCATGAAGCAGGCACGCAAACGATGACGCAATGACGCAGCACCAGTGTTGTCACGATACCAACATTTTGGTTCCGATACCAAGTCAAGAATTGCGATTCCGATTCTTTTTCGATACTTTTCTTAAAAAAAGGGAAACAGTCTTAAATGTAATTATTGTGCTTTATTTCACACCAGAACCAGAACACAAACTTTTAAACAATGAGAACAATAAATTAAATAAATGACTAGAATTTGTATTAAATACAATTTAAGCATTATCTACGAACAACTTTTGTCAACAAGCCGAGGCGCAGCAGCAGTTGCACTCCCGCTTGCAGCCATGCTTCTCGCTTTCTCACATGCTCTGGCAGCTAGCGCGTGCACGAGAGAGGGGAGGCACTTAGAGCGTGCTTGAGAGGGGAGGCACTTAGAGCGTGCTTGAGAGGGGAGGGACTTAGAGCGTGCTTGAGAGGGGAGGGACTTAGAGCGTGCTTGAGAAGGGAGGCACTTAGAGCGTGCTTGAGAGGGGAGGGACTGGGAGCGTGCTTGAGAGGGGAGGGACTTAGAGCGTGCTTGAGAGGGGAGGGACTTAGAGCGTGCTTGAGAAGGGAGGGACTTAGAGCGTGCTTGAGAGGGGAGGCACTTAGAGCGTGCTTGAGAGGGGAGGCACTTAGAGCGTGCTTGAGAGGGGAGGGACTTAGAGCGTGCTTGAGAGAGGGGAGGGACTTCGAGCGTGCTTGAGAAGGGAGGCACTTAGAGCGTGCACGAGAGAGGGGAGGCACTTAGTGCGTGCTTGAGAGGGGAGGGACTTAGAGCGTGCTTGAGAGGGGAGGGACTTAGAGCGTGCTTGAGAGGGGAGGGACTTAGAGCGTGCTTGAGAGGGGAGGGACTTAGAGCGTGCTAGAGAGGGGAGGGACTTAGAGCGTGCTTGAGAGGGGAGGGACTTAGAGTGTGCACGAGAGGGGAGGGACTGAGAGCGTGCTTGAGAGGGGAGGGACCCAAACGATGACGCAGCACCAGTCGGGCTCTGAGCGGTGTGAACAGAGCGGGAGCTGAACCGAAGAACCGGTTCTGAACCAGAAAAGCCTTGGTGTGAAAGAGGCAACGGAGGAGCCTTGGAGTCCA
This sequence comes from Champsocephalus esox, assembly GCA_036324585.1. Classification (NCBI taxonomy): domain Eukaryota; kingdom Metazoa; phylum Chordata; class Actinopteri; order Perciformes; family Channichthyidae; genus Champsocephalus; species Champsocephalus esox. The sequence goes on from CM070489.1 coordinate 2,994,130, forward strand.
GATATAATTCATGAGCCGATACGACTGAAATATAGACGGTACATATATAAACATAACAGCAGAATGGATATACATCAATGGAGTATAAAGCTATACAAAATATAAGTGTTTAGTGCAATACTCTCCATGTTGCCCGCTAAGTGCCTCTGTGCAGCTGCAACACTTTAGAGACGTCTTAAACGTCAACACCATAGATTTTACGGGGATGTGAGCGGACGTGGCAGGTGGAGGAGAGACGAGTGGAAGAAGAGGTGGAACAGAGGAACACAGAAATAGAGCGAGCAGAAGAAGAGTGAGTCACAAGCAGCGGGTGGAGAATGGTTTGTGTTTCCCTCGTCTCAGAGAGAGAGAGAACACGGGAGGGGTTTGAGAGACGAGGAAGAAGAGAGAGGAGGAAGTTTGGGCGACATTTTGATGAATGACGGCAATCAAGCAGAGAGTGTGAGGGAGGAGAGAGAGATATTAGAGGAGTAGACGGAGTTATTTTGAGCTGCTGCAGAGAGGAACGTGTGGAGTAGATAACAGGAGGGAGGAAGTGAAGAGATATTTCCTTTCTGATTATCAGCTAAAGAAAGCTATCATTCGTCTGTTCCCTTTCTTTTAATGTGTTCTATCGGTTTGAATGCATGTCAATGGTCTGCGAAGGCTAAAATCCCAGCAGGAGAGGACTCTTTAAAGTACCTGAACATCAGCAGGGAGAGGACTCTTTAAAGTAGAGACACTACATACTGATATACACCTGAACATCAGCGGGAGAGGACTCTTTAAAGTAGAGACACTACATACTGATATACACCTGAACATCAGCAGGAGAGGACTCTTTAAAGTAGAGACACGACATACTGATACACACCTGAACATCAGCAGGAGAGGACTCTTTAAAGTAGAGACACTACATACTGATATACACCTGAACATCAGCAGGAGATGACTCTTTAAAGTAGAGACACTACATACTGCTATACACCTGAACATCAGCAGGAGAGGACTATTTAAAGTAGAGACACTACATACTGATATACACCTGAACATCAGCAGGAGAGGACTCTTTAAAGTAGAGACACTACACACTGATATACACCTGAACATCAGCAGGAGAGGACTCTTTAAAGTAGAGACACTACATACTGATATACACCTGAACATCAGCAGGAGAGGACTCTTTAAAGTAGAGACACTACATACTGATATACACCTGAACATCAGCAGGAGAGGACTCTTTAAAGTAGAGACGGTACATACTGATATACACCTGCACATCAGCAGGATAGGACTCTTTAAAGTAGAGACACTACATACTGATAAACACCTGAACATCAGCAGGAGAGGACTCTTTAAAGTAGAGACGGTACATACTGATATACACCTGAACATCAGCAGGAGAGGACTCTTTAAAGTAGAGACACTACATACTGATATACACCTGAACATCAGCAGGAGAGGACTCTTTAAAGTAGAGACACTACATACTGATATACACCTGAACATCAGCAGGAGAGGACTCTTTAAAGTAGAGACACTACATACTGATATACACCTGAACATCAGCAGGAGAGGACTCTTTAAAGTAGAGACACTACATACTGATATACACCTGAACATCAGCAGGAGAGGACTCTTTAAAGTAGAGACACTACATTCTGATATACACCTGAACATCAGCAGGAGAGGACTCTTTAAAGTAGAGACACTACATACTGATATACACCTGAACATCAGCAGGAGAGGACTCTTTAAAGTAGAGACACTACATACTGATATACACCTGAACATCAGCAGGAGAGGACTCTTTAAAGTAGAGACACTACATACTGATATACACTTTATATGTCCCATACTGCCTGTGCTGCAGTATTGTTAGCTGTTTTCTTTTAAAATAAATACATAATGGGAACTGTGTTTGAGAAAAACTTTATTCAACAAAATGAAACGGAGCGAGAGAAATATCAAATATGAATAAGTGAGAACACACACTTTCCATATTTACATTTAGCTCACGCGCACAGTGTGCTCGGTCCGTCAGATTGAATTAGTGTTAGCATAGCTCTGCGTTAGCATATTGCTCTGTCTAGATCACATCAGGCCGCAGAGCAATTGAATTAGCTTAGCATAATATCTGTGAGGAGGGTGCCCGAGCTTCCTCTGAATCAGCTGATGTTAGCAGGACACACACACACACACACACACACACACACACACACACACACACACACACACATTCTTACACTGCAATACCCACATTAACACTTAACAAGATAAGAGGTTGAACAACTAGTGTTGCAGCTGCGGGACTGTGTGTGTGTGTGTGTGTGTGTGTGTGTGTGTGTGTGTGTGTGTGTGTGTGTGTGTGTGTGTGTGTGTGTGTGTGTGTGTGTGTGTGTGTGGTCATATCCATGAGACGATTAAACTGAAAGCAGAAAATCTTCCTCTGCCAAAGACATCATACATCTCCTGTATTGTTTCACACACACACACACGCACGCGCACACACACACACACACACACACACACACACACTACCAGGCTCCTCCAACAAAGCTAGATGTAAGAAGTGGAAAAACTGCAAGAAAATGCTTTTTTATTGAATTTTTTTCTTATATTTTAACTTTGCAAATTCAAAAGCCGTTTCATCTTCCCTTCGCTCCGGCAGGTAAACACGACTCGGCACTTCTCCCCTCTGGTTTAATGAGAGCGGTTTGGGCTGGTTTCCTCTCCGCTCCCCTGAGCGTCTGCAGGACGACTCGCTGCATTTATGAACCACTGAAAACACTTCCTAATTGTTCTGTTGTCTGTGAGCGTCCTGAAGGCTGCTGCAAGGTGTGCGAGAAAACGCCAAGACATCTCCCTACATGATAATATGTTCCGGCAATGCCTGTTTAGTGGGATTACTGATGCATTTATTTAAATACAAACATACATATTCGCACACATGTTATCACGTTTTAGAAGCGACTAAATGGGCATTTATTACGTCATTTCAGGATAATTAAATTAAACTGAAAACACTTCCGAATTATTCTGTTGTCTGTGAGCGTCCTGAAGGCTGCACCGTGCGACAGAAAAGACTAATACATCTCCCTAAAGTATAATATGTTTAAAGCAATTTTCCAATGCTTATTTAGCTGGAGCGCCGGGTTGCATTTATTAAAATAAAAAAACCCATATTCACACACATGTTATTGTATGCTAACATTAGCATGCTAACACGTTTTAAAAGTCACTTAATGGACCTATAATTACATAATGTCATAATTGAGTGTGCGTGTGTTCTCAGTCTAGTTGCTGTATCCTTCCTCGTGCTGATTTTAATGCAGATTACATCTCAGAGATGGAGGAAAATTCAAAATCGTACTTGTATTCGGACCGTTTCTGACGCTGGCTGATGTTCACGATGATGAGGAAACGTGTTACGGCCACTTTGAGCACAAACAGGAAGTCTCAAAGTGATTTAAAGACTGAAGGAGAGATGGAGGCAGACTCAGGAGGAGGAGGAGAGGAAGGAGCAGACTGCTGTAGTTAAGAGGAGCCCAGAGATCAACTCCCTCATTAGCATACTGCTGCCATAGCAACAGGAAACCAAACTGCAGCAGGGATGGAGAAAGAGAGAGAGACGGAGGAAGAGGAGAGAGAGAATGTAGGAAGAGAACGAGAAGAGGGAGGGAGACAGAGGAGAAGAAGAAGGAGGGAGGAGACAGAGGAGAGGGTAAATAAAGAGAAGAGATGAAGGAGACGAGTGGACGAGGAAGAATAGAGAGGTGATGAAACAATCAAAGGAATAGGGAGGAGAGCAGGAGGGAAGTGAGAGGGGAAGTCGAGAGAGGAAGACTGAGAATGAGGAGGATTAGAGACAGGAGAAAAGATAGGAGGTAGGAGAGAAGGAAAGGAAGAGGAAGCCACCTTGGTTTGACTTCTAACTTTATCTCATGTCCTTCCTATCTTTTCTCCTCTCTACAGCTTCTATCGTTTCATCTATATAATTAAATCCTCTCATTATGCAATACACACACGCACACACACACGCATGCACAAACACACACACACACACACACACACACACACACACACACACAGTCCTGTAGCTGCGAAGCGAGTTGTTCTAACTCTTATCTGCTTAAGTGTTCATGTGTGTATCCCGATGTGTGTGTGTGTGTGTGTGTGTGTGTGTGTGTGTGTGTCTGTGTGTGTGTGTGTGTGTGTCTGTGTGTGTGTGTGTGTGTGTTTGAGGTCATATCCTCTCAGGTTGTTGGAGGTGTAAGGCGACATGAGATGATTAAACTGAGAGCAAAAACTCTTTCGCTGCCAAAGAGATATAAAACATTTCCTTTATTGCTTCACACACACACACACACACACACACACACACACACACACACACACACACACACACACACACACACACACACACACACACACACACAGTATTGTCTTTATTCTTCTTTAAAAACACATTCATCAAATTGGATTTCTCTTGCGATAAATGTAATGATTAACTAATCTCTAAATATATATCTTTCATTTTCTGCTTTTAACACTTCATGTATAATATCCTGCTTTATATTTAGTTTACTGTAAATTTGTATTTCAACATGTATATTCTCTTATCCATTGCCTTGTCTTTGTAGGCTGCTGCAGACGTTTCCCAAATTAGGATCAATAAAGTTTGTATTATCTCATTATTATCTTATATTCTCGATCCTTTGCTGACCCAAACCCTACCAACACAGATGGAAAGTACACACATCCTTTCCTCAAGTAGAAGTACAGATACTCGTGTTTAAAAGTAGAAGTACTGACTAAACTTCTTTACTCAAGTGAAAGTAAAGAGGCTTTGAAGTGTACTTCAGTAAAAAGTACCCATAGCTAGCAGCTGTTTTAAAGAGTACCTGACCTCCCTTTATATTAATAGAACAATAATGTAATTGTTAGCTAATGAATGTTTCCATGGTGACCAACGGCAACATGACAACGTTTCCATTGGTCCCTCTTCTTTAGAGAAGACCAGGAAGTGATGGATACACGGATCGTGTTCCAACCAATAGGCACGCAGTGACTCTAAAGAATAATGATCACGCACCAACACACATTCAGACTAAAGGAACCAGCTGTTTGGGAAATGAGAGAAGTAGAAAGTACAGGTATTTGAGTTCAACATGAGAGAAGTAGAAAGTACAGGTATTTGAGTTCAACATGAGAGAAGTAGAAAGTCCAGGTATTTGAGTTCAACATGTGAGAGGTAGAAAGTACAGGTATTTGGGTTCAACATGTAAGAAGTAGAAAGTACAGGTATTTGAGTTCAACATGAGAGAAGTAGAAAGTACAGGTTTTTGAGTTCAACATGTGAGAAGTAGAAAGTACAGGTATTTGAGTTCAACATGTAGGAAGTAGAAAGTACAGGTATTTGAGTTCAACATGAGAGAAGTAGAAAGTACAGGTTTTTGAGTTCAACATGAGAGAAGTAGAAAGTACAGGTATTTGAGTTCAACATGTAAGAAGTAGAAAGTACAGGTATTTGAGTTCAACATGAGAGAAGTAGAAAGTACAGGTTTTTGAGTTCAACATGAGAGAAGTAGAAAGTACAGGTATTTGAGTTCAACATGTAAGAAGTAGAAAGTACAGGTATTTGAGTTCAACATGAGAGAAGTAGAAAGTACAGGTTTTTGAGTTCAACATGAGAGAAGTAGAAAGTACAGGTATTTGAGTTCAACATGTGAGAAGTAGAAAGTACAGGTATTTGAGTTCAACATGAGAGAAGTAGAAAGTACATGTATTTGAGTTCAACATGAGAGAAGTAGAAAGTACAGGTATTTGAGTTCAACATGAGAGAAGTAGAAAGTACAGGTTTTTGAGTTCAACATGAGAGAAGTAGAACGTACAGGTATTTGAGTTCAACATGTAAGAAGTAGAAAGTACAGGTATTTGAGTTCAACATGAGAGAAGTCGAAAGTACAGGTTTTTGAGTTCAACATGAGAGAAGTAGAAAGTACAGGTTTTTGAGTTCAACATGAGAGAAGTAGAAAGTACAGGTATTTGAGTTCAACATGTAAGAAGTAGAAAGTACAGGTATTTGAGTTCAACATGAGAGAAGTAGAAAGTAAATGTTTTTGAGTTCAACATGAGAGAAGTAGAAAGTACAGGTATTTGAGTTCAACATGAGAGAAGTAGAAAGTACAGGTTTTTGAGTTCAACATGAGAGAAGTAGAACGTACAGGTATTTGAGTTCAACATGTAAGAAGTAGAAAGTACAGGTATTTGAGTTCAACATGAGAGAAGTCGAAAGTACAGGTATTTGAGTTCAACATGAGAGAAGTAGAAAGTACAGGTTTTTGAGTTCAACATGTAAGAAGTAGAGAGTACAGGTATTTGTGTTCAACATGTAAGAAGTAGAAAGTACAGGTATTTGAGTTCAACATGTGAGAAGTAGAAAGTACAGGTATTTGTGTTCAACATGTGAGAAGTAGAAAGTACATGCATTTGTGTTCAACATGTAAGAAGTAGAAAGTACAGGTATTTGAGTTCAACATGAGAGAAGTAGAAAGTACTGGTATTTGAGTTCAACATGTAAGAAGTAGAAAGTACAGGTATTTGAGTTCAACATGTAAGAAGTAGAAAGTACAGGTATTTGTGTCCAACATGGAAGAAGTAGAAAGTACAGGTATTTGAGTTCAACATGTAAGAAGTAGAAAGTACAGGTATTTGAGTTCAACATGTAAGAAGTAGAAAGTAAAGGTATTTGAGTTCAACATGTAAGAAGTAGAAAGTACAGGTATTGGAGTTCAACATGAACTAGAAAGTACAGGTATTTGAGTTCAACATGTAAGAAGTAGAAAGTACAGGTATTTGAGTTCAACATGTAAGAAGTAGAAAGTAAAGGTATTTGAGTTCAACATGTGAGAAGTAGAAAGTACAGGTATTGGAGTTCAACATGGAAGAAGTAGAAAGTAAAGGTATTTGAGTTCAAAATGAGAGAAGTAGAAAGTACAGGTATTTGAGTTCAACATGAGAGAAGTAGAAATTACAGGTATTTGAGTTCAACATGTAAGAAGTAGAAAGTACAGGTATTTGAGTTCAACATGTAAGAAGTAGAAAGTTCAGGTATTTGAGTTCAACATGAGAGAAGTAGAAAGTACAGGTATTTGAGTTCAACATCTGAGAAGTAGAAAGTACAGGTATTTGAGTTCAACATGTAATAAGTAGAAAGTACAGGTATTTGTGTTCAACATGTGAGAAGTAGAAAGTACAGGTATTTGAGTTCAACATGGAAGAAGTAGAAAGTACAGGTATTTGAGTTCAACATGAGAGAAGTAGAAATTACAGGTATTTGAGTTCAACATCTGAGAAGTAGAAAGTACAGGTATTTGAGTTCAACATGTAAGAAGTAGAAAGTACAGGTATTTGTGTTCAACGTGTGAGAAGTAGAAAGTACAAGTATTTGTGTTCAACATGTAAGGAGGAGAAAGTACAGGTATTTGAGTTCAACATAAGAGAAGTAGAAAGTACAGGTATTTGGGTTCAACATGTAAGAAGTAGAAAGTACAGGTATTTGAGTTCAACATGAGAGAAGTAGAAAGTACAGGTATTTGAGTTCAACATGTAAGAAGTAGAAAGTACAGGTATTTGAGTTCAACATGTAAGAAGTAGAAAGTACAGGTATTTGAGTTCAACATATGAGAAGTAGAAAGTACAGGTATTTGAGTTCAACATGGAAGAAGTAGAAAGTACAGGTATTTGAGTTCAACATGAGAGAAGTAGAAAGTACAGGTAGTTGTGTTCAACATGGAAGAAGTAGAAAGTACAGGTATTTGTGTTCAACATGTAAGAAGTAGAAAGTACAGGTATTTGAGTTCAACATGAGAGAAGTAGAAAGTACAGGTATTTGAGTTCAACATGTGAGAAGTAGAAAGTACAGGTATTTGTGTTCAACATGTAAGAAGTAGAAAGTACAGGTATTTGAGTTCAACATGAGAGAAGTAGAAAGTACAGGTATTTGAGTTCAACATGTGAGAAGTAGAAAGTGCAGGTATTTGTGTTCAACATGGAAGAAGTAGAAAGTACAGGTATTTGTGTTCAACATGTAAGAAGTAGAAAGTACAGGTATTTCAGTTCAACATGTAAGAAATAGAAAGTATAGGTATTTGAGTTCAACATGTAAGAAGTAGAAAGTACAGGTATTTGTGTTCAACATGGAAGAAGTAGAAAGTACAGGTATTTGAGTTCAACATGAGAGAAGTAGAAAGTACAGGTATTTGACTTCAACATCTGAGAAGTAGAAAGTACAGGTATTTGAGTTCAACATGTAAGAAGTAGAAAGTACAGGTATTTGAGTTCAACATGTAAGAAGTAGAAAGTACAGGTATTTGAGTTCAACATGTAAGAAGTAGAAAGTACAGGTATTTCGGTTCAACATGTAAGAAGTAGAAAGTACAGGTGTTTGGGTTCAACATGTGAGAAGTAGAAAGTATAGGTATTTGTGTTCAACATGTAAGAAGTAGAAAGTACAGGTATTTGAGTTCAACATGTAAGAAGTAGAAAGTACAGGTTAGAGACATATCCGCCATGTTCTGTCTGAATTAGACGTGCCAGGATCAATTATTAATGCAACACTCTGCACGGAAAACCAAGAAGTGTGACAGCTGCAGACCTCAGAGCCTCCTCCAGCTCGCAGAGACATGTTCAGCTGCTGGATGTTTATCTCACTCGTTTATAACAGGAACACACACATGCGCACACACGAGCACTGTCCTTAAAAACATTTGTATGTCCTGTATTTGAGTATTTCTATCTCACGCCACCTTCTACTTCTTTTATTCAGTGGTAAATATCATGAAAAAGAGCACGTTTTGTATTCGTTGTGTGTTTTAGTGATAATTCAAAGTGATGGTAAGAAAATAATTGCCATATTTAGGGGAAAAGACCGAGACAAACAACCGTGCCACATATTTTGTGCTTAAACTCGTTTTATGTGTGAATAAAGGCAACATGTAAAGGCTTACATTACCCTTATCCCTCACTTGATATTAGAGGACTCTTTTCAGTTGCTAAACAAGATCAATTTATATTTATATAATATGCATAAGGTATACAAGTGAAAACAAAGAAATGGTGTCATTCTGAACACTTTCATTTGCAGGTTTCATGTGTTTTGTTTCATTGATTGTTGCTTTTTTGGAGGGTTAAGAATCATCATAATCAATCTGAAGCTTCAAATTGATTATGATGAGAGGAAATACGAAGCGTGGCAAGCTGGTGATGTGAATAATGTCAAGATCTGTCTTTATTGTATTTCGTCTTGTCTTTCTCTGTCTTTTGTTTCATGTTTTATTTTGAAAGGTCTTTCTGTCTGCGTTGTGTCTTGTCTTTAGATCTGTCTGTGGTTCCCTGTCGGTAGTTTCCCTGGTGTGTCTGATTACCCGATTGTCCCCCCCCGTGTTTTCCCCTCCCTCCTCACCCGTGTCTTGTTTGTATAATTAGTCTTGTGTGTATTTAAGTTCTGGTGTTTCTGTCTGTCTTTGTCGGTTCGTCTTGTGTTATGACTTGGTCTTCGGTGAGTGTTCTGTTCCGTCTCTGTTAATTGTCTGGCCTTGAAATAAAGGAGTAATTGTTGTCGCTATAACCTGCATGTGGGTCCTGCTTCCTGCACACACCGTAACACATCAGTTATTGGGCTTTTTTCTTATCAACTTAGATTTGTTAGAACATGTATTCTACTTTTATCGACGGAATGAAAAGTGGGCTTATTAACACATGAATACTATCTACTATTACATTTAATTTGTTAGACGCTTTTATCCAAAGCGACTAACATACATTCAATACTGTGGATAATCCCCACAGAAGCAAAGTATCTCAGGGACACAACGACATGCTGACGGCAGTGGGACTCGAACTTGCTGATTGGAAGTCCAGCACACTATCCACTGAGCCACAGCCTCCCCTATACCCTTCTACTTCTTATTAAGAAGTAGAATATACAAAAAGGACAAGACTCATTTCTGGGCCATATTTCTTTATACTTTCTGAGTTAGCCGAGGGCCGATTCAAAATGGGCCGCATTTGGACCCCAGGCCGTAGTTTGGACACCCCTGGCATAGACCTTAAAGCCCTTCAATGTGAGTGTGTCCCTTCTGTATTCCCTAGAAAGGAGACTACAATGTGTTTCCTCTCTCTCTCTCTCTCTCTCTCTCTCTCTGCAGTTTGTGGCGCAGCCGAACTGCCAGCAGCTCCTGGCGACGCTCTGGTACGACGGGTTCCCCGGCTGGAGGAGGCGACACTGGGCCGTCAAGCTGGTCACCTGCTTCATCATCGGACTGCTGTTCCCTTTCTTCTCTCTGGTGAGGAGGGAGGTGGAGTGTAATGTAGGGAGGAAGGAAGGGGGAGATTGGAGTAGGAAAGGAGAGAAGACGGGAGGGAAGACAGAGGAAGTGAGGGTGAAACAGGAAGGAGGGAGGAAGGGGAGGATAAAGTAGGAAAGAAGGGAAGAGTGAGTTTGGAGTAGGAAAGGAGAGAGGAAGGGAAAGTGTAATTAAGAGAGGAAGTGAGATCATAAAGTAGGAAAGAAGAGAGGGAGAGAAAGTAGGAAAGGAGGGAAGAAGGAGGAAGGAACTTAGAATGGAAAGGAAGGAGGGAGGAAGGGAAAGTGTAAATAAGAAAAGTAGAGAGGAAGTGAAATCATAAAGTAGGAAAGAAGAGAGGGTGAGAAAGTAGGAAAGGAGGGAAGAAGGAGGAAGGAACTTAGAATGGAAAGGAAGGAGGGAGAGAGGGAGGAGGAAGGGCGCAAACAGGAAGGAGGGAATTGGAGTAGGAAAAGAGAGAAGATAGGAAGGAAGTGAGAGTGAAAAAGGAAGGAGGGAGAAAGGGGAGGACGAATTAGGAAAGAAGAGAAGAAGGGGAGAGTTTAAATTAGGAAAGGAGAGAGGAAGTGAGAGTGTAAAGTAGGAAAGGAGAGAGGAAGGCGAAATGTATAGAGTTTAATTTAAGATCCACGTCCTTTGTGGTGCGTTCAAGGACTCAAAACACCATGCAGACTACAGAGAGCACATGACAAGTCACAGCTCTCAAGTCATACCTCTTACTTGACTTAATGCTTTTATCTCTGTAAGATAATTCACTTTGTGTGTTTACATTACATTACATTACATTGCATTTAGCTGACGCTTTTATCCAGAGCGACTTACAATAAGTACATTCGACCAGGAAGACACAACCTTGAAGAAAACAGAATCATAAAGTACATCAGGTTTCATAGAGCCAATCGTTTCAAGGGCTACTCAACTGGCTATAGATAAGCCAGTCCTTTATTAGTATATAAGAGCTTTGTAAGCAGTTCTTTGTTAATAGTTCAATCGCTCAAAGTGGAGTCGAACGAGATGAGTTTTCAATCTGCGCCGGAAGGTGTGTGAGCTTTCTGCTGTCCTGATGTCAATGGGGAGCTCATTCCACCATTTTGGAGCCAGGATAGCAAACCCACGTGTTTCTGCTGATGGGAACTTGGGTCCCCCTCGCAGCGAGGGTGCAGCGAGCCGTTTGGCTGATGCAGAGCGGAGTGCACGTGCTGGGGTGTACGGTTTAACCATGTCCTGGATGTAGGAAGGGCCAGATCCATTCACAGCATGGTACGCAAGTACCATTGTTTTGAAGTGGATTCTAGCAGTTACCGGAAGCCAGTGGAGGGAGCGGAGGAGCGGCGTGGTGTGGGAACATTCAGGAAGGTTGAAGACCAGATGAGCCGCTGCATTCTGGATGAGCTGCAGAGGTCGGATGGCACATGCAGGCAGACCAGCCAGGAGGGAGGTGCAGTAGTCTAGGCGTGAGGTGACGAGAGCCTGGACCAGAACCTGCGTGGCTTTCTGGGTCAGCTGGGGACGCATCCTCCTGATGTTGTAAAGCGTGTATCTGCAGCAGCGGGTTGTAGCAGCGATGTTTGCAGTGAAGGACAGGTTGTTATCTAGGATCACACCCAGATTCCTTGCAGTCTGAGTCGGGGAAACAACAGAGGGGCCGATGTTGATAGTCAGGTCAAGAGTGGGACAATCTTTTCCCGGAAGGAAAAGCACTTCAGTTTTGTCAAGGTTGAGCTTGAGTTGATGATCAGACATCCACTGAGAGATGTCAGTTTACATCCATTAACACGAGAACTGCCTTAATGTGATTAAGTTATTAATGCTTCTATAAGAAAAACACATTTCTCTGTGTTATTCAATCTCGTTTAAAGCCTCTCTGGCATGACTCACCGTGTTGAGGCTGCCAGCAGAGAGAAGATGAGCAGCAATAACAACATCAACGACAATAACAACAACAAGAGCTTCCAACAATATCCATCACACTTGTACCATATTTCAGACACAAGGTTAAAGAAGTTACAAGCAAAGGAACTACAGCACGGTCACCGCTAAGCTAAAGGTGGCTAATGTCTGGCTATAAAGGAACTACAGCACGGTCACATGACTTCACGTCACCACCGCTAAGCTAAAGGTGGCTAATGTTGGGCTATAAAGGAACTACAGCACGGTCACATGACTTCACGTCACCACCGCTAAGCTAAAGGCGGCTAATGTTGGGCTATAAAGGAACTACAGCACGGTCACATGACTTCACGTCACCACCGCTAAGCTAAAGGAGGCTAATGTTGGGCTATAAAGGAACTACAGTACGGTCACATGACTACACATCACTACAGCTAAGCTAAAGGAGGCTAATGTTGGGCTATAAAGGAACTACAGCACGGTCACATGACTACACGTCACCACCGCTAAGCTAAATGAGGCTAATGTTGGGCTATAAAGGAACTACAGCACGGTCACATGACTACACGTCACTACCGCTAAGCTAAAGGAGGCTAATGTTGGGCTATAAAGGAACTACAGCACGGTCACATGACTACACGTCACCACCGCTAAGCTAAAGTCGGCTAATGTTGGGCTATAAAGGAACTACAGCACGGTCACATGACTTCACGTCACCACCGCTAAGCTAAAGGTGGCTAATGTTGGGCTATAAAGGAACTACAGCACGGTCACATGACTTCACGTCACCACCGCTAAGCTAAAGGTGGCTAATGTTGGGCTATAAAGGAACTACAGCACGGTCACATGACTTCACGTCACCACCGCTAAGCTAAAGGAGGCTAATGTTGGGCTATAAAGGAACTACAGCACGGTCACATGACTACACGTCACTACCGCTAAGCTAAAGGAGGCTAATGTTGGGCTATAAAGGAACTACAGCACGGTCACATGACTACACGTCACCACCGCTAAGCTAAAGGAGGCTAATGGTGGGCTATAAAGGAACTACAGCACGGTCACATGACTACACGTCACTACCGCTAAGCTAAAGGAGGCTAATGTTGGGCTATAAAGGAACTACAGCACGGTCACATGACTACACGTCACCACCGCTAAGCTAAAGTCGGCTAATGTTGGGCTATAAAGGAACTACAGCACGGTCACATGACTTCACGTCACCACCGCTAAGCTAAAGGTGGCTAATGTTGGGCTATAAAGGAACTACAGCACGGTCACATGACTTCACGTCACCACCGCTAAGCTAAAGGTGGCTAATGTTGGGCTATAAAGGAACTACAGCACGGTCACATGACTTCACGTCACCACCGCTAAGCTAAAGGAGGCTAATGTTGGGCTATAAAGGAACTACAGCACGGTCAAATGACTTCACGTCACCACCGCTAAGCTAAAGGCGGCTAATGTCGGGCTATAAAGGAACTACAGCACGGTCACATGACTTCACGTCACCACCGCTAAGCTAAAGGTGGCTAATGATGGGCGTGATGACGTTTAGTTGTCTCATTTAGACACTTGTTAGCAACCTCAGTTTTAAAATTCACCGGTGGGAAATTAACTGACATATTTAATATCGTAGAACTAAAATCTCTTCAGCTTTCAGTTAACCACAGACCTTATGTCATGCTAACAATGAAAAACACTTTCAGAAAACTTCTTCTTCTTCTGTTCCTCAGATCTACCTGTTGGCTCCTAAAAGTGCTCTCGGTCGCTTCATAAAGAAACCCTTCATTAAGTTCATCTGCCACACAGCGTCGTACCTGACGTTCCTCTTCCTGTTGCTGCTCGCCTCGCAGCACATCGCCCGGACAAACCTCCACATGCAGGGACCCCCCCCCACCCTCGTGGAGTGGATGATCCTCCCCTGGGTGGTTGGTGAGTATTTAACCATAAACACATATGAAGGCACATAGAAAATACATTTGGTACATTGATAGCTTAGATTGAACCGTTCAAAGCTACTAGTGTTCAGCTTAGTCGCTACTATTGTACATCAAGCCATACATAGTTGATCTTTTCAGGAATTAGTTGCAACTACAGGTGCTTTATTTTGTGATCACATTTTCTGTCCAAATAAAATAGCGTGTGTGTGTAAATAATAATGTGTGTGTGTTGCAGGGTTCATCTGGGCGGAGATTAAGGAGATGTGGGACGGAGGCTTCACAGAATATATCCACGACTGGTGGAACCTGATGGACTTCGCCATGAACTCTCTGTACCTCGCCACCATCTCGCTGAAGATAGTGGCCTACTTCAAAGTAAATATATTAAACGGTTAATTGAATATGTTAAATAAGTTCTTCCCTACTCTGCAGGATATGGTGTCCTCAAAAGAGGAAGTGTGTGAAGACAATTCTCCTCCTTTTTGAAATGAGTGATTCATCAAATATGTGTAAATATTTATTTGTTAAAAAAAGTCAAATGTGATCAAAAATCCACAAAATGCTGGAAATTAAATTCCTACGAAACCTGAGAGAAACCAAGGAAGCATAATATCAAGTAGAAAATAAAATAGAAGTTACGTCCAGTTGACTTCAAGTTTGTCTGACAATTTTTTTAAAAACTTAAAAATATTATAAGGATAATATTATTTTATTTATATGTAAAGAAATTATACAAAACATTTTAGTTAAGGATGAAAAAAAACATCTCCAAATATGTATATTAGAAAATAAATGATTACAAAAACACCATATATAATAATAACATGTGTTGCACTATCAATACTTTTACTTTTTGTAATTTTCCATTGTTACAAGACAGAATGATACTGTAAGGCTCGCAGATTGTACAGAAGCCTAAATATGAGCTGAATTTAGGAGCGAACTGTCAGTTAGTTGACTTCACTCATTGACCTTTGACCCTTTTTGAACGGCAAACTAAAGTTACTTATGAACGAAGAATTAAAACAAGACTTTTACTTTGATGCAAGCTCAGATAATATCAAAGGATAGTCTCCATAGATACAAGATCTATATATGTATTAAGAGCAATGTGGTGCCAACACACACACACACACACACACACACACACACACACACACACACACGCGCGCGCGCGCCAGACGGCCGGGCCATCTGCAGCAGCTGTGAGTCACTGATGGTGGTGGCTGGATCTCCTACACACACAGCTTTAAAAACACACATACAGATACACACAACTGTATATTACTTTTTGCAGGAGACCATCAGCACTCCGGAGGATTTTAATTATGGCTGAATATTTAAAGGAGAAAAGACAAAGTAAAACATATTTTTGAGCCAACAGCTTATTAGCGTGTGTGTGTGTGTGTGTGTGTGTGTGGTCTGGCATTACTATACTTGTGGGGACCTACATCTGTTTACATAGTCACGTGTGGGGACTGGCTTCCCTTATGGGGACACATTGGAGGTCCCCATAAGGGGGATCATTCATTTTAGGGTGAAGACTTGGTTAGGATTAGGGTTAGGGTTAGGCATGTGTTGGTTATGGTTAAGGTTAGGATAAGTCTCCAGGAAATGCATGTAAGTCAATGTAATGTCCCCTGAAGTGATGTATACATGGTATGTGTGTGTGTGTGTGTGTGTGTGTGTGTGTGTGTGTGTGTGTGTGTGTGTGTGTGTGTGTGTGTGTGTGTGTATGCTAATAGTGGCAGAGCTAACAAGTCTAACGGCTGAATTGAGAATGAGGAGGAATCAGAGCGTGAGACGGGAAGATGAATAAACCAGAGTGAAGAGAGTCACAGAAACAGAGAGGATGCTGGGAGTAAATGTGAGATTGATGTGTGTGTGGAAGTGACAGAGAGGAGAGGAAGGTGTGTGAGCAGGAGGGATTGAGAGGAGAGTGTGTTGACTTTTTAAAGATCAGCGTGGAGCTTCAGGAGACTCAGTGGATTATGGGAAGTTATCCTGCTGCGTCAAGGACTCGATAAAATCTGTCTCACCTTCTCAGATTGTATATTTGTTGGTTGGAGAGAGGAACATCAGTGCTACGAAGTGCATCACCCCTAAAGCGTCTAGAACTCATTGTTAGGATGTGTGCAAAGGCATCTGGCGATTGGTTGATTAGTTATTATATGTGGTACGACGTATCACCGTATGATATTTGCATAAACCCCCCGATATTTAGCATTTAGTTTACGAAAACCTTAATACAAAGGCTTCATCTTATGTAATGAGATAACACGAGGTAAATGTTCTTATTTCACTCATAAATAGACAGAATACAAACATATATTATTTAAAGGACGAGGCTAATGGCGCATTTCCACCACAGCGCGGTTTAAGCGAGCCGTGCCCGTTTTTGGTTGCGTTTCCACTCGGCGTAGTTCCGGCTAGCGGGTACTTTTTCACAGTTTTCTGGCTCTCCAGAATCAAGGTTCTTTCCGGGCCAAGAACCGGGCCGAGTATGCTAAACTAGTGAGAGTACTACAACAAGATGAACAGATTTGACCGTGATTTAATTGTAATACACGTTTCTAAATGATGCCGAAGTTACAACACACTGATACCGGTTAGTAAAGACCATGAATTAATGCTTTGACAGACGGCAAAAAAGATTCTCTCTCTTTTTGATCCATTTCTATAAAAACCTGTCTGAAAATGAGCTGATCAGATTGTGGCCACTTTATGATGTCATAACGATGTTTTGGCTTCTGTGACCATTAGCCAATCAGCAACCAAGGTAACCTCCCCCCCCCGAGCTTATCACCTGAATCTCCTCCTAAAGCACCATTAGGCGCGTTCACACCGGAGTACTTTTCCCCGTACTTTTCCCGTTTAGTTCCGTTAGTACCCCTTATGTCGCGTTCACACCAAAAAGAGTACTTAGTGCCGGGAACTTTTACCACCTTTTTTATTGCTTGCCAAAAAAGTACCAAAAAAGTATCAATTTCTATTGGCTGGGCGAATTGCAAACCACGCCCCGTAAAACTCTGAAAAGTTTTGTGAAGCCGCCATTGTATTTGTGGCATTAGCATTACTAGCATTAGCATTATTAGCATTAGCATTAGCCCCGCGCACCAACGGAGAGAGACTAACTTATGGCAACACAAAAGAAAACATGGGAGCGGTGGGGATGAGTAGGTGTCGGCGTTCTGGCGATTTACTCGGAAGGCTTCAGTAGCAGCTGCTGGGAAGTGACGTCAGCGGCTCATTTGCCTAATCCTCCCCCAGGGAAAAGTACTCCGGTGTGAACGCGATCGGCTCTTAGTTCCATGGGGGAACTAAGTGCTGGCACTAAGTACGGCAAAGTACTTGATGTGAACGTGAACTATTGAGTTCTTTGTAGCCAAATATCTCTCAGAGGGGCGTGGGGAGGGGCTCCTTATTTTCATCTAAAGTAACAGACAGAGAATCAGCACTTTGGAAACAGGGCTGAAACAGAGGGGCTTATGGGTAATGCTGATGAAAAACATTATAATAGGGGACCTTTACACTTTTCCGACTGTTTCTCCGTGAGTGTTTACTCGTAATAAACTCTTTCTCCCCCCCTTCTCTCTCCTCTCCCCCCTGCAGTATAACTCCTCTCGGCCCAGGGAGGAGTGGGAGATGTGGCACCCGACCCTCATCGCCGAGGCTCTGTTTGCCATCGCTAACATCTTCAGCTCTCTGAGGCTCATCTCTCTCTTCACCGCTAACTCCCACCTGGGGCCTCTGCAGATCTCCCTGGGGAGGATGCTGCTGGACATCCTCAAGTTCCTCTTCATCTACTGCCTGGTACGACTCAAATACATATACACACTGCTTCTGACACTAGGTTCAAATGCCAAAAGCATGTGGTTAGTGAACAAGGTTTATATTTGAGTCCTACGTTGCCTTATTCATTTTTAATATCCACTTCAAAATGAACTGAACTGGCTAATTCACGATACTAGCCTGTAGATTCATTATGTGTATTATTAAGAAGCATAAATACAAAGTTTCGCCTGCACAGATCCCACTTTAGGACATCACAGATCGGGCTAATTTCAGTTATTGCAAGATATTAAAAAACACTAGAAAACTCATTTTAAATAGGAATGATAGGATATGTACACCTCTCCCACGAAAGAGGAAGACGTGTAAATAGTGTAGCCAGCACAGAGGCTATTTTAGGACATCAAAGACTTTTCATGTTGTGCACATTTCCATCTTAGAAGCATGCTAATGGTTAGAGTTAACATCATGAAACTCAAACTACATACTCTGATATTCTTCCCACTAATGGGGCCCATGATCTTAAGCAGGGGTGGGGAACCTCCGGCCCCCGGGCCGTATACGGCCCGCGAGACCATTTGGTACGGCCCTCGAGGTAATTTATAAACACACGCAAAAAAGAAAAAAACGAAAGAAATCTAGACGGCAAACAAATTAAACAAAGTGAGTGCCTGTTTTTCCTGGCCAAGGTCATGGTCCTTGAACACAACACGAGCCTAACGTGTCATCACGTGGTATAAGTCTCGTCTGACAGGGGTGCAGTTCTGACGCACCAGAACGCCGCTCTAGAACTTCCAAGCAGCACCCATAAGGAGCCGTACACATGCCGCAGTTTCTGCGAGGCTGTGTCTTTAGCTGAGAGCCCAGGGGCGATCTGTTCATCTGATCAGACAGTCAATAACTTTGTTGTTATTAGCATCTGGTTAGCTTGCTATGCTAACGAATATAAGAAGCTTGTTCTCCAACCAATGAGGTAAAGGCACATCTTTATATGATCATTATAGTTATAAAAAAACAAGAGAATAAAGTAAACCGGTATAAAATACTATATGACAGTCAAAAAAAGTTGTTATTAATAAACAAGAATACCGTTTTAAAAAGGAGTGATTTGTAAAATATCCAGAAAGAAAAAGAAAATCTGCTTCCAGTTCTGTTTCATCTGGTGTTGAGAGATGTTTCCATAGAGCTCCTCATGTTGCTCTCGAAGTGCACCAGATTGATGCTTTTAACTTCAACATTTAAAAAAATAATCTTCCCGGGGGAGCATGCCCCCGGACCCCCCTAGAGGAGGTTAGCACTTAAATCATGTCCACATGGACAGGAAACTAAATACATTTGCACACATCTTGTGTCCATATCTTTCTGTTTTGGTGGTCATGCAACAACCGTGCACGTGCATGCATACGTGAGTCATGGTGAGGTATCTGGATTAAGAGGTTGCTTTTTCTTTGCACAGCATGAAATGAATGGGCTGTGATTTTAGTATTTTTAAGCAGAGGTCAATAATTTGTACGGCCCTCGGAGGAAAAATTGAAATGGCCCTTGAGAGGAAAAAGGTTCCCCACCCCTGGTCTAAAGTCCGTCCTGCACATGTTAGGACATCTTAAATGTAGATAATCAGGCTAATTACAAGCTTATTAGCATGCTAACAATAAACCTGTAACAGTTAGTACGTTTCCACTACATAGCCTACTAGCCTACCTAGGACACATATACATCAAATAAATTGTATACAAGAGAAAAATACAATATGTGCAAATGTAAAATGTCAAGTATGGTACAGCTATTAAAGCCATGCAGCATGTTCAACACAGTCTCACGGCATTTCGTGTTATAGTCATTTATTTATTGATTCGTGTCACACAGAACGATTTTAAAAGCAATGTAAATAATAACAAATTTGAAGGAAAAAGAGATTAAAATCCTTTAAATTTTAGTATTCTGACACAGAACGATTGTATTTCTATTGGTAGCATGTTTCGTGCCTGTACCAAATAATAAAAAAATTAGGACATTTTTGAAGTATTCTGACGCTCTGAGCCATTTGTTTTCCTCGCGGACGGCAAAATAAACGATATTATACAATTTAAAATGAAAGGAAGAGGGTTAGGCTTAGGGTAAGATATTGAGTAAGAAAATGTTTTTATGAACCACACAGCTTCCGGTCTTCCAAGACCCGACGAAACATACCAATAGAAAAACATTGCTTTTAAAATCGTTCTGTGACACGAAAGATATGCGATAATCGTATCGGTGAACACGAATCAATAGATTAAATAAATTTCGTGACTATAACACCGAATGCCGTGAGACTGGGTTGGCATGTTTGCATCCATGCATGCTGACCTTCACTATTGTCATCTAGCATTTTGAATGTATTACATGGTAACATTTTAACAGCATTTCTCTTTTTAAGTTGAACCTGAATTCAGTCCTGACTTTAGGAGAGGTGTTGGACAGGAAAAGCAATCAAAGACACAAACAATGGCTGGGACTCCACTTGCATGATTCCATACTTTTCTATTACAACTACACGTCTTTTGTCAAAGTACACGTTTGAAGATAGAGAAAGTGAGAGAATGCTCCATTGATGGTGGAAGGACACTACGGGCCCGTTTCATCCAGATGTCATCAGTTCTGTCTCGGGGGGCTAACCCTCTCCGGATCCACAGGAGGACCGCTCGCTCCCTGAAGTCTTAGAATCAATCCCAGAGAGCCCGAGGCGCCTCGCTCTCGCTCAGCAGCCGCTCTTTATGTAACGCTGTCGTACCGTGATGTGTTTGAGGAGAAAGACGTGTTTCAAAACGCCTGCAGCCGCTCAGGGTCGATCCTGAAACAAAATGTACCGTCAGATCCACGAGGAGAGAGGTTTAATTCCCTTTGATACGTTGTCATGTGAGGAAACACTGAGGTGGGAAGTAGTGGAGTACAAATACTTTGTTACTGTACTTAAGTACATTTTTCTGGTATCAGTACTTTACTCCACTACTTCTTTCTCTGACGATTTTTTACTTTCTACTTCTTACATGTTGAACACAAATACCTGACTTTCTACTTCTTACATGTTGAACCCAAATACCTGTACTTTCTACTTCTTACATGTTGAACACAAATACCTGTACTTTCTACTTCTTACATTTTGAATACAAATACCTGTGCTTTCTACTTCTTACATGTTGAACACAAATACCTGTACTTTCTACTTCTTACATTTTGAATACAAATACCTGTACTTTCTACTTCTCACATGTTGAACTCAAATACCTGTACTTTCTACTTCTTACATGTTGAACTGAAATACCTGTACTTTCTACTTCTCTCATGTTGAATCCAAATACCTGTACTTTCTACTTCTTACATGTTGAGCTCAAATACCTGTACTCTCTACTTCTTACATGTTGAACTGAAATACCTGTACTTTCTACTTCTCTCATGTTGAACCCAAATACCTGTACTTTCTACTTCTTACATGTTGAACACAAATACCTGTACTTTCTACTTCTTACATGTTGAACTCAAATACCTGTACTTTCTACTTCTTACATGTTGAACCCAAATACCTGTACTTTCTACTTCTCACATGTTGAACTCAAATACCTGTACTTTCTACTTCTCACATGTTGAACTCAAATACCTGTACTTTCTACTTCTCACATGTTGAACACAAATACCTGTACTTTCTACTTCTCACATGTTGAACACTAATACCTGTACTTTCTACTTCTTACATGTTGAATACAAATACCTGTACTTTCTACTTCTTACATGTTGAACTCAAATACCTGTACTTTCTACTTCTCTCATGTTGAACTCAAATACCTGTACTTTCTACTTCTTACATGTTGAACTCAAATACCTGAACTTTCTACTTCTTACATGTTGAACACAAATACCTGTACTTTCTACTTCTTACATGTTGAACTCAAATACCTGTAATTTCTACTTCTCACATGTTGAACTCAAATACCTGTACTTTCTACTTCTCTCATGTTGAACTCAAATACCTGTACTTTCTACTTCTCACATGTTAAACACAAATACCTGTACTTTCTACTTCTCTCATGTTGAACACAAATACCTGTACTTTCTACTTCTCACATGTTGAACACAAATACCTGTACTTTCTACTTCTCACATGTTGAACTCAAATACCTGTACTTTCTACTTCTCACATGTTGAACACAAATACCTGTACTTTCTACTTCTCTCATGTTGAACACAAATACCTGTACTTTCTACTTCTCTCATGTTGAACTCAAATACCTGTACTTTCTACTTCTCACATGTTGAACACAAATACCTGTACTTTCTACTTCTCTCATGTTGAACACAAATACCTGTACTTTCTACTTCTCACATGTTGAACACAAATACCTGTACTTTCTACTTCTCACATGTTGAACACAAATACCTGTACTTTCTACTTCTCTCATGTTGAACACAAATACCTGTACTTTATACTTCTTACATGTTGAACACAAATACCTGTACTTTCTACTTCTCACATGTTGAACACAAATACCTGTACTTTCTACTTCTCTCATGTTGAACACAAATACCTGTACTTTCTACTTCTTACATGTTGAACCCAAATACCTGTACTTTCTACTTCTCTCATGTTGAACACAAATACCTGTACTTTCTACTTCTCTCATGTTGAACACAAATACCTGTACTTTCTACTTCTCACATGTTGAACACAAATACCTGTACTTTCTACTTCTCTCATGTTGAACACAAATACCTGTACTTTCTACTTCTCACATGTTGAACACAAATACCTGTACTTTCTACTTCTCACATGTTGAACACAAATACCTGTACTTTCTACTTCTCTCATGTTGAACACAAATACCTGTACTTTCTACTTCTTACATGTTGAACACAAATACCTGTACTTTCTACTTCTCACATGTTGAACACAAATACCTGTACTTTCTACTTCTCTCATGTTGAACACAAATACCTGTACTTTCTACTTCTTACATGTTGAACCAAATACCTGTACTTTCTACTTCTTACATGTTGAACTCAAATACCTGTACTTTCTACTTCTTACATGTTGAACACAAATACCTGTACTTTCTACTTCTTACATGTTGAACACAAATACCTGTACTTTCTACTTCTTACATGTTGAACCAAATACCTGTACTTTCTACTTCTTACATGTTGAACTCAAATACCTGTACTTTCTACTTCTTACATGTTGAACTCAAATACCTGTACTTTCTACTTCTTACATGTTGAACTCAAATACCTGTACTTTCTACTTCTTACATGTTGAACTCAAATACCTGTACTTTCTACTTCTCTCATGTTGAACTCAAATACCTGTACTTTCTACTTCTTACATGTTGAACTCAAATACCTGTACTTTCTACTTCTCTCATTTTCCAAACAGCTGGTTCCTTTAGTCTGAATGTGTGTCTAGTGCGTGATCATTATTCTTTAGAGTCACTGCGTGCCTATTGGTTGGAACACGATCCCTGTATCCATCACTTCCTGGTCTTCTCTAAAGAAGAGGGACCAATGGAAACGTTGTCATGTTGCCGTTGGTCACCATGGAAACATTCATTTGCGAACAATGACATTATTGTTCTATTAATATAAAGGGAGGTCAGGTACTCTTTAAAGCAGCTGCTAGCTATGGGTACTTTCTACTGAAGTACACTTCAAAGCCTCTTTACTTTCACTTGAGTAAAGAACTTTAGTCAGTACTTCTACTTTTACCAGAGTACTTTTAAACACAAGTACCTGTACTTCTACTTGAGTAACGGATGTGTGTACTTATACACTGTTTCCTGTGCAGGTGCTGCTGGCGTTTGCCAACGGTCTGAACCAGCTGTACTTCTACTACGAGACGAAGGCCTCCGAGGAGCCGAACAACTGCAAAGGCATCCGCTGTGAGAGGCAGAACAACGCCTTCTCCACGTGAGCACACACACACACACACACACACACACACACACACACACCCACACACATACACATATACATGTATACATCACTTCAGGGGACATTACATTGACTTACATGCATTTCCTGGAGACTTATCCTAACCTTAACCATAACCAACACATGCCTAACCCTAACCCTAACCCTAACCCTAACCAAGTCTTCACCCTAAAATTAATGATCCCCCTTAAGGCTATGGGGGCTATTCCCTATCTTTATTCAAGAGCGTGGTAATTACATTTGAGAGCAGACTTGATTTCTTTCCCTCGAACTCAAATAGTGCTGCTTGCGCTTAGATCTGCTCTGCGTCTGCTCAAACTGTAGCTTGCACTCAGATATATCGCTGCTTACAGATTTCCTGTGTTCCAGCTTAAAACCTTCTCCTCGCACTCAGGCTGTTTCTGTGCGCTCGTGAAATGTCTGCTCTCAGATTTATTCTGTGCGCGCTCGAAACTTTTGTGCAACAATCCTGTCAAAATCCCTCAACCAATAGGAGGCCAGGAGTCCTTGCGTGTGCGTTCACTTTACCTATAACAGCGTCCCGTATGGGCGGTTACTATATTTGACAGACAGCATTGTCGTCGCTTTTTTTTTCTGGAGATAGGCACTGCTCAATCCACTCCTCCTTAGTGAGGCCACCCCGGAGGTCCAAGTTAACTTTAAATGTTTCCATCTTAAGCTTTGTTAGTTAGTTTCGTGACCGACGTAACGATGTAACGGTTCTCAGACGCGGAGGGATACTGACTTGTGAAAAGTGACTACAATTATTCCCGGGATATACGCTCATTATATCACGGCTAAGAAACATCAGATTGCTTGATTTGACTTGTCCGTTTTATAAACATATACTAACTGTGCTTACACCCAAAACAAGTTGTACAGTGAAGTGAAGTACATGTTATGTTTATAAAGCCGTGGAGGGCGGGAGTTTATAAACCTAAGAGAAACATCGGGACCTCCATGTTGTCCCCATGAGGGAGGCGAGTCCGCACACGTGACTGTGTAAACAGATGTAGCTCCCCACAAGGATAGCAATGCTAGGACACACACACACACACACACACACGCTGTACGGCCATGTGTGTGTGTTAACAGGCTGCAAACAGGTGAAAACAGTTCAAATCGAGCTGAACCTGTTTGATACACAGATACTGGGATACTTGCAGTTGGATTATTTTTAAACAGTCGTGCAAATGCAATGCAAAAAGTGAAGAATATTAATCGAGCTTGAAGCCTTTTTTAAGGAAATGCAAGACGATATTCATATGGAATATAATGCGTCGACACTTTGTTCAGTACTAATCTATCAAGTGCATGATATACACGGTGTGAAGAGGCCACATTTAAAACAATTGAAGGATTTCAAAGCATCTTATTTAGTTGATTTCTGGCAACGTTGTTGTTGTTTTTGTTTGTTTTCTACTAAATAATTCAAGTTCAGAAGCAAATCCAAGTGCATATTGTCTGGATGTGTACACACTAATTAATAGTTTGTGTCTAATTGGATGTGTGTAATAATCTCATACACTGATTTACGTCTGCAATGCTCCTTTGAAAGTTGCTCATCGAGTATCAAGTGAAGAGAGATCTAAAACCTAAGATGCTCTAATCACCGCAGAGCCTCCCCTCGTGCACCTCGGACCCTCTGTTACTCAGGCGTGTGAAGAGAGTGAGGCGTCCCACCGTCTGACAGATGGACCGCATGATGAACTATATACTGTCTGTCGTTCCTGCAGAATCAAATATCTACTGAAAGATTGCTTTGAATTATTTTTTTAAATATTCATGGTACTCTCGGGATGACTTTTTAATCGCTCTGCTGAACCCTTAAACCTCCCCTTGGAGCCAGAAAGAGGCTTTTAGATTGATTATTTTAATATTTAAAACATTATAACGTCTCAAACATTTCTGGATTTTATGATGAACTGTGTATTATATTACTTTAATTACTTTATTCACTTGTTCCTTAGTCTATAAAACGTTTCCTGTCGTGTCGTAAGAATCGGAAAAATTCATTTCTGAAAATGAAAATCTAATCCTGTCCAAGTTGAAAGGTGCTGCGTCAACCATCACACACACACACACACACACACGCACGCACACACACACACACACACACACACACACACACACACACACACACACACACACACATACCCATACACACACACAAAAAAACACACACACACACACACACACACACACGCACGCACGCACACACACACACATACAGGGACGACTGTACACATGAACACACATTCACACTAATGTATAGACTTTCTTGCAACTTCTCTCAGATGCACTCCCTTTATCCCCCTCACACACACACACACACACACACACACACACACACACACACACACACACACCATGTATACATCACTTCAGGGAACATTACATTGACTTACATGCATTTCCTGGAGACTTATCCTAACCTTAACCACACACACACACACGCACACACACACACACACCCACACACACACACACACACACACACACACACACACACACACCCACACATGTACACACACCCCACACCCACACACACACACACACACACACACACACACACACACACACACACACACAGTTTGCTGAGTGAGGCAGGCTGAATGTTAACGAGGCGTGAGGTTTGTTTAGGTAATAGCTTTATTGATTGGTGATCGATTCCATTAAAGTAAAACGCGCTGGACAAATAAAGGAGAAGTGAGGGCATTACTTTATACTTCGTTCTGCTGCACGTCCAATCAAGTGAGAGGGTTATCATAACAGCTGATCAGCAGCGTCAAACTGTGAATATTGAACTTGTCAAAAGGCCTGACACTGAGTGACCCTTGACTTAGAAAACAAACTGTTGTTGTTTACAGTCAGAGAGAATCGCCCTCACACGGAAGCTGAATGAGCGCAGACTGCAGATCATGCATTATGCAAACATCAGCCTGCACACACACACACACACACACACACACACACACACACACACACACACACACACACACACACACACACACACACAATTATTGCTGTAATTCACACCCACTTACGAACATTTTAGCAAAATCATTTCCTCTTTCTGCTCAGGTGTCTCTTCACACATCTGTACTTACCACCGTTAATGTGTTACATCGTTTAACACCATGCAGTGTGTGTGTGTGTGTGTGTGTGTCTGCCTTCACACAGGAGCTGTACATACTGCTCACACTCTCTATGTGTCTCTCTCCCTCAGCAGGGGTGATACTTTTATTATAACTTATAGACCTTTTTTTACAGAAATACCCACAGGGATTAAAACGTCCGGAAGTAACAAGTTTAATAAACGGCAAAACAACAAACTCCTGCTTTTAGTTGCCAACATTCCTTAACGTGGATAAATAGGGCCCCTTTGATCAGGAGGTAGGGTGAGTAGAGAGAACTGAGACAGCGTTTTATATGATATTGGTTATCCGTCAGTTTTAGGGTTTATCTGCTATTATTGGTGCAGGAAATGCATTTGAATTATTTCTTCATACGGTTGATTTATTGTTGGTTGCTAGGGGCAACATAACAACGTTGCTGCCATTTTAGCATAGTTGTTGTGTTTTGTGTTTTTGTGTTGACATAAGGATGGAAGTGTCAGGGTTTGGCAGGATGGGTTAAAACATGAAATGGCAGTAGATTTAGAATTCAGAAAGCGAGCCTTTTAATTACGAAAAAGCCACAAGGAGAAAATAAATGTCAAAATAAAACGGGAAACTAAACACAAAAACTAAAATCACGACAGGAATGTCATTAATTCTACGATTGATGTCACGATTACGAGATAGTCAGAAAGAAGAATCAGCTTCAACACGAGAACCGCCAGAGGTCGCCGTATACCGAAAAACCGCCAACGGGTCAAATGTACCCGCTATTGATTTGTAAGGTACGATGTTCTTTTATTTATCATGTAGAACAGTGAGCTTTGATCGCACAGGGGATGAACCTCATACCAACAGAATCTGTGGACTCTCAGCTTTTCATATGATATAGTATAATATAGTATAAAATATCACTACCAGTGCTGATTTAAACGCTTGGTGTTAGACTTGTGTTTTGTTTAGGTACAAATCTCTCTCTCTCTTCTCTCTCTCTCTCTCTCTCTCTCTCTCTCTCTCCCTCTCTCTCTCTCTCTCCCCGACACACCGGGGACACATGTTGAAGACATCACAAAGTGCATTTTGCATGATAGGTCCCCTTTAAATCTTTAAAAACGAAACCCATTTTCTCCAGGATAAATAGCATTCTGTCTCTGATCTGATCTTCTAGTCCCCTCAAGGTCTTGAAGTGCTTTAATTACTAAATAACCAACATAACAACATCAATAAAGCCTCACAAACCCCTCTCTCTCTCTCTCTCTCTCTCTCTCTCTCTCTCTCTCTCTCTCTCTCTAGATCTATCTATCTATCTATCTATATATATATATATATCTCTCTCAATCTCTCTCTCTATCTATAAGGAACCGCAGTAGACAAAAGGCGTTAGCTATAGCAACACGTCATGTTTACGCTGCATTTTCTATGAGGTAAATATTACCCGCTGGCGGATATAGGTAAAAATGGCAATTTCTTTGGGCCATTTTTTCAATCTGACTTCATATTGACCATTTTTAACAACAGAGGGTGCTACATAACGCATTATCAGGGAAAGTCACGGACTGGGACACTTTAATATTTTATTGAAAACAAAAAAAGTTACATACAATCAAAAAACAGCTGCGGGTAATATTGACCCGTTGGCGGTTCGAGTGTGAAAGTTAAAGGTGATTTTCAATGACAATAAAAGCCAGAAGGGGTGGAAGCATGGAAAGGTTTTCAGAAAGCAGCAGAAAACATAAATCTGTGTATTTATACGAGTAAAACATAAACATGTGGTAAAAACAACACATTTTAAGGACTGCAAAGAACTTCATGAGCTATTTGATCGCTCATGAAGTCTGCACACACTTTCTCACACTGTGCGGTGAGCAGGAAGTTAGATATGAGAGGAAGAGAAGGAGTTACTGAGAGAGAGGGTGGAGGCAGTTCTTTATTCCTCCTCCTCCTGTTTTCTGTTTCTGTGTGCGTC
>CM070489.1:3028143-3058143 GCA_036324585.1 Champsocephalus esox
TTGCCGTTTCACATCATTACAATTAAACGTGTTAGACTAAAATAGACTTAAAGCGCAGGTTAAAGACACTTTTTGGGGATATTTAATTTTATCTTTATAGTGCACATTCTGACTTTTCTATAATACTTTGCTTAACCTTTATTGGATATTTGTATATTCTTTTATTGCACATACATATTTTGAATCCATTTAATTTATTTCTTGCACATTATTTCAGGTTTATTTTTTCATTCTAAAAAACAGCAACGAAACCACATTTCTCCAGGATAAATTAAAGGTCACCTCTCATGCTATTTTTAGGCAACAGCATAGCTCTCGGATATATAAAATTATATAGAAAAAACATGTCTATTAAGTGTTTTGCTCAAAAAAATCAAACGGATCACCCATTCTAGCCACGCCTCATATCCCTCTGTTTCACTTCCTGTTTCAAAAGTGCTGATTTGGGGATAAAGCTTTAAAAAGCAGGGGTCTGAGCTCATGCGGGACTCGGCAGCTACCGTCTAAACTAAATGCTGCCGTGATGAAACTCCATATCATGGATTATCAAGGATCTGAAACAGTTTGGAGCTCAAAGGCTTTCTCTCTTGCCGGTTACACCACAAGCTGAGTTCTTTCACTTCGCTTCTTCACACACATGCTCTCCAGCACAGGTTAGCTCTGAGTGTTAGCGATGCTAATGTAAACACCGACCATATTACGTCCAAAACAGTCGGGCATTGTTTCTGACAGCAACGTTTCTGATTGGGCCGTGGGTCCACATTTCAGATATTACGTCATATCGGACGTAAATCTTGATCAGCTCCGTTGCTCCCCGTTTTTAGAGATTTGGGGACGGAGGAAAAGAGAGAGGGTTTTATTTTCTGACGCTGCGTGAGTTCCCCGACACACCGGGGACACGTGTTGAAGACATCACAAAGTGCATTTTGCATGATAGGTCCCCTTTAAATCTTTAAAAATGAAACCCATTTTCTCCAGGATAAATAGCATTCTGTCTCTGATCTGATCTTCTAGTCCCCTCAAGGTCTTGAAGTGCTTTAATTACTAAATAACCAACATAACAACATCAATAAAGCCTCACAAACCCCTCTCTCTCTCTCTCTCTCTCTCTCTCTCTCTCTCTCTCTCTCTCTCTCTCTCTCTCTCTCTCTCTCTCTCTCTCTCTCTCTCTCTCTCCTGCAGGATCACGCCGACATCGAGTGGAAGTTTGCTCGCACCAAACTGTGGATGAGTTACTTTGACGAGGGTGGTACGCTGCCCCCCCCCTTCAACATCATCCCCTCCCCCAAATCCATCCTCTTCCTGCTGCTGTGGCTCCACAACAAGCTGTGCAGGGGGGGCGGCCCCGCAGGCGAGCACTCGCACAAGTGTGAGAACCTGCGGGAGTTCACGGTAAGAGAAGAAACAATGTTTTCTTCTTATGTCTTTATATAATACTTGTATTCTTATTTATATATTTCTCTTTCATTTGTATTGCACATTCCTATCTTAAACTCATATGTTTATATTCATAAGTGTGAGGAAGCTTTGCAAGGCCTCTCTTAGCATATCTCCTGTTCAAAGTGGTATTCCCAGTTACATACACGCAGCAGAGAAACGATATTTTAATCATGCGTTCCTGAAAAAACGCGACTGTAATATTAGATTTGGATTCCTTGTGACCGACTGCAGCTCTGGACTCTCGCTCCACTTCAGAATAAAACTCCCCGAGTCGCGAACCTGAAGGAGAAACATTTATTTATTCATGTGCAGACTAATACTCTGCCATCTGCCGTCACTGAAGCGTCACGCAAACAAGCTGCGATCCTCCAAAACAACAACAACAACAACCCATATGTTAAAACTCATGTTAACAAGTCGCCGAGGACTGTGTGCACGAGGCTGAGGGTTCAGAGAGGAACGAGTTCACAAACGTGACGGCTCTGCAGGGAAAATGTGCTTTAGATCTCTCGTTTGAGGATAAAGTGCCACAGGAAGCATGAGAAGCAGAATATGTCTCATACTGTCACTGGTTGTCTTTACATATAACTCAAAGTCCTCCGTTTTATTCAGCTATAAGTACAAGCATTAAAAACTGCTCTTTCGAATGAGGGATGTAACGATACCAAAAACTCACGGTACGATAATATCGCGTTAACAAGTCCACGGTATTTATCGCCATATTGAATTTTTTAAATGTTTTTACTTTGAAAATGTTTCTTTATTAAATAATAAACTCTGATTTGTTCAGCATGTTAGTAGGATGCAGTATTTTAAAGTGTCAAAAACAAAGTGACAGTGACAGACTGGAACAAGAAAACCAGTGTTTTTGTACCTATAGTGCTACCAAGCAAAGTAGGCCTTTTCTTTGTGCCACTGCATCTCACAAATAAACATTTAATAATCAGACCCTGCAATAAAATAAATCAAGCTTCACTTTAGTTTTTCAAGTAACTCAAACTCACTCTCGCATCATCAGACAGGTTTTTAGGAATATGAGCATGTCCACATCTCCAGGTATTTATAAGCTGGGATGTTTGGGCATTTACAATATCCCCATATGCTCTGGAAAGAACTCTCTCGCTCGGTGCTGATGTTGCGGGACAGCAGTGGTCGCGTTAACCGAATATTTTATTTATCAATGACGGGAAAATCTGAAAGCAGTCTGTCATTTTGACGGATTAGAACAAACTCGGAACAGCGCCAACGTCTCCCCGCAGCGAGGCTCTGGTGTTATGCCGTGTTATGCATGCCCTCCAAAAGGAAATTATATAGTTTCCCAACCGTACTTTGCCGTACAGATCAACACATGCACGTGCTCTCTTGTGAACTGTTCAGACCCGACGGGTAATAAGGGATTATGACGGACATTTTACGATCCTGTCAAAATGACGGACAGCGAAAAAGTCTAACGCCACCTCAGTGGGACGGAGAGATGTGCTTTGGCCATGGCTGACAGCAGTGGGTCAAACTGTGCATCGTTTCTCCACCACTTCAAACACAATACTGTTGTTGCCAGGAAGGTGAGGCTTATTGACAGAGATATAAATATACTGTTGGTACTCGTCAATGTCTCTAGGTGTGAACATGTAGCCCTGTACATACGATGTCCTTTTGTGTTCTGTTTGTGTTGCTACCATGTTGGACAGGTCTCTCTTGAAAAAGAGATCAATGTTCTCAATGAGACCATCTGGTTAAATAAAGGTTTAAAACAAATAATTAAAAAAAATGTTTAAATCGCCGTAGATTTTGTCAGTCTTTGGACGTTTATTTATCGCGATATTCTGTATATCGTTACATCCCTATTTCTAATATGTGTTCTCTGTTTTATTAAAAGAAAGACAGCTTCTGACTTAACGGCTCATAATAGGACCAATAAATAATGGAATATAATCAAATATAAACGCGGCTTTATATCTCTCCGTTTGAAAAGTGCATCAGAAAACATGAGTTAATATTACAGCTTTAGAATACTGAGCAAAACATGTCCCAAACTGTCACTGCTTTCCTCACCACTTTAATTGCACACTACTCTGTTGTAGTAAAACATATATAACCTTTGACGTTACATATGAATTGGGCTCATGCTGATACTAAACAGCTCTTATTAAGAGACGACCAATACATCATCGTTTGGAATACAATGCATATTTTTTGATTATCAACATTTCCTTTGTTCAGTCAAAGTGCTGTAGTATAAGCAATGGATTTAGCTTTCTCAATTTAAGAAACACGAATCGAAAACAACGAATGGGACTAGCTTTTAAACAGGACTTATAATGCGAGTGTTGCGTACTGAATACAATTTGAAAAGTACTCAAGTTCGAAAAGAAAAGAAGTGGAACATTCAGAGTGAGGAGAGAAGTGATAGATAAATATATTTTAAGAGAAACACAGTCAGACATCAGCTGTGCGTCTGCGAGCGAACACATCCAACAGTCAGTCATCTGGAGACACACACACACACACACACACACGCTGAGTACAGCTGGCATGTTCACCTCAGCTGGAGTCGGCTGAGTTATATAAGTATATAAACCAGCCCACACGAGTTCACACAGAGATCTGATCAAGGGAGTGTGTGTGTGTGTGTGTGTGTGTGTGTGTGTGTGTGTGTGTGTGTGTGTGTGTGTGTGTGTGTGTGTGTGCGTGTGCGGAGGATGAATGCAGGTTTTTAGCAGAGTTAGGTACTTTTTGTTTGTGCAAAACATCTATTCGTGTCTTTCTGCATATTATAATCGATCGGGAAAATCGATGGACCGCTGCACCTCCTCTTGTTTACGTTTGATGATATTTTGTTTTCCAGTGACTTGTATCGACTGTTATGGATTAAACCATTCTTGAAGAAAAAGATGGGAGGACTTAATATAATTAATCTTTAAAGCCTTCAGCACTTTTCTAATGAAACAGGCTGTTTTGTTGAGGAAACAAAGCGGAAGGTAAAATATTGCCTTAAAGTGTAATACAATATGCATTAAAAGAACTTCAAAAGGAAGGGGGAAAAGTGTCCAATCGGCTGTCCTGCAAATGTCCGTCATTTAGGAGAACCCCATAAACAACCGGAGGAACATCCTGCAGGAAAAGCAGCTTTTTGCAAACCATAGATGAATGCTTAATTACGTGTTTCAGAAGACGATACTTCTTGAATGCACATTTATCCCGCTTTCTGTTCCTCTCATTTCGACTCTGTTCGTTTTGCTTTAACAAAGAGCTGCGTGCTAAACCTGTTCACTCTGCAGAGCACCCTTACAAAGAAATACAAATGATGTTTTATTACATTTTAAAAGTGACTTTTTGCTTTCATAATTCCTCATTTAAATGCACATTTATCATGTCGTCTGTTCCTCTTATTTGAACGCTTTTAAGTCGTCCTTTATTCAGCGTTGAGTCACAAAACACAAATAACGCTATTTCTGCAGTTTCCGAGCGTGCTTTCTCTCTCTGAAGAATCGGAATGCTCTCAGTACTTGTTGTAATTGCCTCTAAAAGTTAATGAGTTGAGAAGAGGCTTTAAAAAGAGATCCTCTCCTCTCGGGCACCGCAGGGCTCTCTCCAAAATAAAAGTCCTACACCCATTTTTTATTGGAGCAAAAAATTATGAACAGCCTTCATTAATCAGCAGCTCTCCAAAATGAAGGAAGTTAAAGTCATTCTGCGAGCCGGAGGCAATTTATACTTTGTTCTGGTTTCTGATCATTATTCTTCTAAAGAGGACTTTGCTATATTAGAAAGATACATGGGGAGTTCATAAGGAAAGTGCGGAGCCCCTAAAGGGTCGCGGAAAAAGTTTCTTGTGCGCACGATATACTTTCTCGGAAAGTTACCGGTGAGCCAAGGAGGAAGTGGAGCGCACAGGAGACCACCGTGTCATTGCAGGCTGTTGTGTTGATGTGGGGACATGACAGTGCTGTCAAAGGATGTTACATTGTGGTTGCAGTTGTACATAGCCGATGTCTGAAATGTAATTTAGGTTAACTTCCTGTTTTATTTAGATGCTTTTATTTTGAAGGCGAGTTTATGCTGTTAACAGGAAGTTGTTATTTATTTGAGATATATTTCAAACTCTGACTTCATTTTAGGGACATGTCGGCCAGAGCTATTTGTTTGAGCCCCGGATCGACAGAACAGGAGAGTCTGTGAACCTTGATCTATGACTTCACTCTCACAGTATCTGCGCGCAGAGAGCTGTGTCCGTTACGCACCGCGTTCACTGTGTTTACCTTCATTAGAACAGCTGAATGGAGATCGAGGCTGCTACGTTTTACCACACACACACACACACGTCGAACTGCCGTCGTAATGTCCGGTCACCAGGGCGCATGATGTGTACATATCCCAATTTGTGTTCTGCGAAGCTGGAAAGGATGTTGCATTGTTGTTGCAGTTGTACATAGCCGATGTCTGAAATGTAATTTAGGTTAACTTCCTGTTTTATTTAGATGCTTTTATTTTGAAGGCGAGTTTATGCTGTTGACAGGGAGTTGTTGTTGCTATGGAAACAACGTGACGGAGAAAAGCAGCGGAGATTAACGGAGAAAAGTAATATCTACATATAAAGACGGAGAAAGTAAAGGATAGCGTTTATGGTTAAGTGTTTGCGCCCCCCGAAGAGGCGCTTACGTTGATATTGGAGATTTCAATAAATTCATATCATCAGTCACGTCTTCGTCCATTATTCGGAGGGAAATGCTACATGATGTGTGTGTGTGTGTGTGTGTGTGTGTGTGTGTGTGTGTGTGTGTGTCCGACACCGGCATTTGGTTTCAAAGTACCATGAACAGTCATTTACACACATCTGGCTAACTCCATATTTGTTTTCCCAAGTGAAAGAAGTTTATTTAATCTTAATCTCGATGTGATGCTGAGTGCTGTCGGAGTGCACCGGAACGAACGCCACTATCAAAATATATTCTGAAAACACACACACACACACACACACACACACACACATGCCCTGGTGACCAGACATCTTCTTCATAAAACTAATAATATGGCGTAATAATCGGCAGTTCGATGCGTCTAACCATGAGAAAGTCTATCGTGCGACCTTTTGGGGCTTCGTATGAAAGTGTGTGTGATTGGAGAAATGTGTCTAACATGATGATCTGTTTTTGTGTTGCAGGAACGCCACGCTGACAGTCTGATTCAGAACCAGCATTACCAGGTCAGTGTGTGTGTGTGTGTGTGTGTGTGTGTGTGTGTGTGTGTGTGTGTGTGTGTGTGTGAGATAGGTGGTGACCCTTAACCTTGATGACAGTTATCTTTCCAAGCGATAATACTTCTGTGTCAGCATCCCTGGATTAATTTCCTCAGTTTCAAATTAAAACCAAAAACAAGAAATGTTGTTCATTTCAAAACCTTACCTTACCCAACTTGAAGAGGTGTTGAGACAAAAGCAAGAAAAAAGTTGTTATTATTTGATATATGAGTAACATGAGACATTGATGCCTCTTATTTGTACGGTTCAAATGTAGCTATAAACAGGAGACTCTTAACTTAGCTTAGCATAATGAATGGAAACAGGTGGGAACTGCTAGCGTAGCCTATCTAAAGGAAACACAGTCCTTTTGTAGTGTTTTGTATGTGGTTGTTTCATCTTTTCTTTGGGGCTATATTTGTATTTCTTTACTGTGGTTAAACTTCTCGCAGCTGAGATTTAGAAATGTTCCGTGTCTTCAGATGAAATTGAAAGTGAGCAGTGTGTTTAAAACTCTTCAGTGAGACACTTGATTGTTCTTGGCAGCCGTGAAGTTATTCTGATCAGCTTTTGGGGGATTTGTGTTGGGAATAAATGGATATCTTGTGTTCTGACACCTCACGTTGGCAGTGTGTGTGCATCAGTGTGTGTGTGTGTGTGTGTGTGTGTGTGTGTGTGTGTGTGTGTGTGTGTGCATCAGTGTGTGTGTGTGTGTGTGTGTGTGCAGCGCCAGTATTTTGTGTTTGGCAGTGCCGAACGCTGCTTTGATTCCCGTCCATGTTCTGAAGGATTGCTGCAGGAACGTGCCCTTCACTTTAACTTTGAGTGTGTGGTGTGTTCCTGGCAGAGGAGGAGAGTGACAGGTGTTACTGTGGGAGGAAGCAGTGTGTGTGTGTGTGTGCGGTGCGTGTGTGTGTGTGTGTGTGTGTGTGTGTGTGTGTGTGTGTGTGTGTATTACCGCCCACTGAGCACCAAATGCTGGATAAATCTCTCTTTGCTCTTTAAATCAATCCGGGTCATCTGTCTCTTTGGCTGATTACTTAATGAGATAAATAACATTTTAATTCAACGGTTGGGTTTTAATATTCTGTGTTTTGTGGCAAAATTAGCAAGTTTAACACGTAGGATAAGAGTTTTAAACATTACCATTTTATATATATTTATAAATATATATGAATTATATGAATTAAATAATGACCATTGCATGTATGTATACATAATATGTGTAATGTGTATCTGTAAAGCGCTTTGAGCACTGGAAAAGCGCTATGATAAATGTAAGGAATTATTATTATTATTATTATTATTATTATTATTATTATTATTATAATGAAGTTCAAAAGACGGTGAAGTAACCATGACAATTGTCTCCAACAGGAAGTGATCCGCAGCCTGGTGAAGAGGTACGTGGCGGCCATGATACGCAGCG
This sequence comes from Champsocephalus esox, assembly GCA_036324585.1. NCBI lineage: Eukaryota > Metazoa > Chordata > Actinopteri > Perciformes > Channichthyidae > Champsocephalus > Champsocephalus esox. The sequence goes on from CM070489.1 coordinate 3,036,249, forward strand.
CCAAGACGGACGAGGGACTGACGGAGGAAAACTTTAAGGTGGAGTATTTGTAGCTAATAGTTATTAGTTTTACGCTTTTTGTAACAACAATCAAAAATAGCAATTTTCCTCCAATTTGCTTAAAGGGACATGTCTCCACGCTTTAATGTTTCATTTTCTCACACTGCCTGAGCTGCAGCACCTCTTTTCACCCTCCGTCTGAAACCAGAGCCCAGTCTGCTCTGATTGGTTAGCTGGCCGGCTCTGTTGTGATTGGTCAACCGCTTAGAGATGTCCCGCCCCTTAGCCTATCACGTATATCGTGTTGGAGCGCGAGTGTTACACATTGATGTCACTTTGTTCTGGAAGTAAACAAAGGAGTCCAACGAGCATATTAGGGTCCCTTTAAATGTTGGTAGAAACATTTAAGGTGCCACTGTTGTCAGGGAGACGCTAACAAGGGATGCAAATAAGTGGATAAGAAAATAAATCGGCAACAAAAAGGCTGAAACACACATTTAAACTGTTTACAAAATTATATAATATTGAATTGGAAATATATTAAGATATATTATGTATTTCATATCGCTCAGCCTTATCTGTATCTGATATGGCATTTAAATGTATTTACATAATATTACATAATATAATATTACATTTTACCTCAGACTATGATTTTAAACTTCTAACAGCGTCGTTAGAAGTTAGCATCGTGTTTACATTCACACCAAAAGGCAGAGCGGCACATTAAGATATTAGAACAATTATTTCACCTCCTGCCCAAAATCCACAGCTCCTCCGAATACCGAAAAGTCTGTTTCCCATGATGCATCTGGAGCGCTTTGAAGTGGAAAATTCCTCTGGGCTTTAAAAAACGCAAACCAACATCAGGTGCACATCGGGCTGAATCACACACACACACGCACACACACACACACACACGGTCGTAGTGTGGTAGTCTTAAAAGAACAGATTGTTCATGTGTTCAAACTGTGCGTCTAACATCATGTTGAATTAAGGGAATACATTCTGCAGCATTTTGATCCCAGATGGCGAGTAAAAAATATATGAAGTGATCACATCCTAAAAACTAAAAACATCAAAGTTTACTGGTGCATGGTATTTGGTTTAGAACTCGTGACTAGTGTCTCTACTTTAAAGAGTCCTCTCCTGCTGATGTTCAGGTGTATATCAGTATGTAGTGTCTCTGCTTTAAAGAGTCCTCTCCTGCTGATGTGCAGGTGTATATCAGTATGTAGTGTCTCTACTTTAAAGAGTCCTCTCCTGCTGATGTTCAGGTGTATATCAGTATGTAGTGTCTCTACTTTAAAGAGTCCTCTCCTGCTGATGTTCAGGTGTATATCAGTATGTAGTGTCTCTACTTTAAAGAGTCCTCTCCTGCTGATGTTCAGGTGTATATCAGTATGTAGTGTCTCTACTTTAAAGAGTCCTCTCCTGCTGATGTTCAGGTGTATATCAGTATGTAGTGTCTCTACTTTAAAGAGTCCTCTCCTGCTGATGTTCAGGTGTATATCAGTATGTAGTGTCTCTACTTTAAAGAGTCCTCTCCTGCTGATGTGCAGGTGTATATCAGTATGTAGTGTCTCTACTTTAAAGAGTCCTCTCCTGCTGATGTTCAGGTGTATATCAGTATCTAGTGTCTCTACTTTAAAGAGTCCTCTCCTGCTGATGTTCAAGTGGATATCAGTATGTAGTGTCTCTACTTTAAAGAGTCCTCTCCTGCTGATGTTCAGGTGTATATCAGTATGTAGTGTCTCTACTTTAAAGAGTCCTCTCCTGCTGATGTTCAGGTGTATATCAGTATGTAGTGTCTCTACTTTAAAGAGTCCTCTCCTGCTGATGTTCACATATATATCAGTATGTAGTGTCTCTACTTTAAAGAGTCCTCTCCTGCTGATGTTCAGGTGTATATCAGTATGTAGTGTCTCTACTTTAAAGAGTCCTCTCCTGCTGATGTTCAGGTGTATATCAGTATGTAGTGTCTCTACTTTAAAGAGTCCTCTCCTGCTGATGTTCAAGTGTATATCAGTATGTAGTGTCTCTACTTTAAAGAGTCCTCTCCTGCTGATGTTCAGGCGTATATCAGTATGTAGTGTCTCTACTTTAAAGAGTCCTCTCCTGCTGATGTTCAGGTGTATATCAGAATGTAGTGTCTCTACTTTAAAGAGTCCTCTCCTGCTGATGTTCAAGTGTATATCAGTATGTAGTGTCTCTACTTTAAAGAGTACTCTCCTGCTGATGTTCAGGTGTATATCAGTATGTAGTGTCTCTACTTTAAAGAGTCCTCTCCTGCTGATGTGCAGGTGTATATCAGTATGTAGTGTCTCTACTTTAAAGAGTCCTCTCCTGCTGATGTTCAGGTGTATATCAGTATGTAGTGTCTCTACTTTAAAGAGTCCTCTCCTGCTGATGTTCAAGTGGATATCAGTATGTAGTGTCTCTACTTTAAAGAGTCCTCTCCTGCTGATGTTCAGGTGTATATCAGTATGTAGTGTCTCTACTTTAAAGAGTCCTCTCCTGCTGATGTTCAGGTGTATATCAGTATGTAGTGTCTCTACTTTAAAGAGTCCTCTCCTGCTGATGTTCAAGTGTATATCAGTATGTAGTGTCTCTACTTTAAAGGTTTCTCCTGCTGATGTTCAGGTGTATATCAGTATGTAGTGTCTCTACTTTAAAGAGTCCTCTCCTGCTGATGTTCAGGTGTATATCAGTATGTAGTGTCTCTACTTTAAAGAGTCCTCTCCTGCTGATGTTCAGGTGTATATCAGTATGTAGTGTCTCTACTTTAAAGAGTCCTCTCCTGCTGATGTTCAGGTGTATATCAGTATGTAGTGTCTCTACTTTAAAGAGTCCTCTCCTGCTGATGTTCAGGTGTATATCAGTATGTAGTGTCTCTACTTTAAAGAGTCCTCTCCTGCTGATGTTCAGGTGTATATCAGTATGTAGTGTCTCTACTTTAAAGAGTCCTCTCCTGCTGATGTTCAGGTGTATATCAGTATGTAGTGTCTCTACTTTAAAGAGTCCTCTCCTGCTGACGTGCAGGTGTATATCAGTATGTAGTGTCTCTACTTTAAAGAGTCCTCTCCTGCTGACGTTCAGGTGTATATCAGTATGTAGTGTCTCTACTTTAAAGAGTCCTCTCTGCTGATGTTCAGGTGTATATCAGTATGTAGTGTCTCTACTTTAAAGAGTCCTCTCCTGCTGATGTTCAGGTGTATATCAGTATGTAGTGTCTCTACTTTAAAGAGTCCTCTCCTGCTGAAGTTCAGGTGTATATCAGTATGTATTGTCTCTACTTTAAAGAGTCCTCTCTGCTGATGTTCAGGTGTATATCAGTATGTAGTGTCTCTACTTTAAAGAGTCCTCTCCTGCTGATGTTCAGGTGTATATCAGTATGTAGTGTCTCTACTTTAAAGAGTCCTCTCCTGCTGAAGTTCAGGTGTATATCAGTATGTAGTGTCTCTACTTTAAAGAGTCCTCTCTGCTGATGTTCAGGTGTATATCAGTATGTAGTGTCTCTACTTTAAAGAGTCCTCTCCTGCTGATGTTCAGGTGTATATCAGTATGTAGTGTCTCTACTTTAAACAGTCCTCTCCTGCTGACGTTCAGGTGTATATCAGTATGTAGTGTCTCTACTTTAAAGAGTCCTCTCCTGCTGACGTTCAGGTGTATATCAGTATGTAGTGTCTCTACTTTAAAGAGTCCTCTCCTGCTGACGTGCAGGTGTATATCAGTATGTAGTGTCTCTACTTTAAAGAGTCCTCTCCTGCTGATGTTCAGGTGTATATCAGTATGTAGTGTCTCTACTTTAAAGAGTCCTCTTCTGCTGATGTTCAGGTGTATATCAGTATGTAGTGTCTCTACTTTAAAGAGTCCTCTCCTGCTGATGTTCAGGTGTATATCAGTATGTAGTGTCTCTACTTTAAAGAGTCCTCTCCTGCTGATGTTCAGGTGTATATCAGTATGTAGTGTCTCTACTTTAAAGAGTCCTCTCTGCTGATGTTCAGGTGTATATCAGTATGTAGTGTCTCTACTTTAAAGAGTCCTCTCCTGCTGATGTTCAGGTGTATATCAGTATGTAGTGTCTCTACTTTAAAGAGTCCTCTCCTGCTGAAGTTCAGGTGTATATCAGTATGTAGTGTCTCTACTTTAAAGAGTCCTCTCTGCTGATGTTCAGGTGTATATCAGTATGTAGTGTATCTACTTTAAAGAGTCCTCTCCTGCTGATGTTCAGGTGTATATCAGTATGTAGTGTCTCTACTTTAAAGAGTCCTCTCCTGCTGATGTTCAAGTGGATATCAGTATGTAGTGTCTCTACTTTAAAGAGTCCTCTCCTGCTGATGTTCAGGTGTATATCAGTATGTAGTGTCTCTACTTTAAAGAGTCCTCTCCTGCTGATGTTCAAGTGTATATCAGTATGTAGTGTCTCTACTTTAAAGAGTCCTCTCCTGCTGATGTTCAGGTGTATATCAGTATGTAGTGTCTCTACTTTAAAGAGTCCTCTCCTGCTGATGTCCAGGTGTATATCAGTATGTAGTGTCTCTACTTTAAAGAGTCCTCTCCTGCTGATGTCCAGGTGTATATCAGTATGTAGTATCTCTACTTTAAAGAGTCCTCTCCTGCTGATGTTCAAGTGTATATCAGTATGTAGTGTCTCTACTTTAAAGAGTCCTCTCCTGCTGATGTTCAGGTGTATATCAGTATGTAGTGTCTCTACTTTAAAGAGTCCTCTCCTGCTGATGTTCAGGTGTATATCAGTATGTAGTGTCTCTACTTTAAAGAGTCCTCTCCTGCTGATGTTCAGGTGTATATCAGTATGTAGTGTCTCTACTTTAAAGAGTCCTCTCCTGCTGATGTTCAGGTGTATATCAGTATGTAGTGTCTCTACTTTAAAGAGTCCTCTCCTGTTGATGTTCAGGTGTATATCAGTATGTAGAGTCTCTACTTTAAAGAGTCCTCTCCTGCTGATGTTCAGGTGTATATCAGTATGTAGTGTCTCTACTTTAAAGAGTCCTCTCCTGCTGATGTTCAGGTGTATATCAGTATGTAGTGTCTCTACTTTAAAGAGTCCTCTCCTGCTGATGTTCAGGTGTATATCAGTATGTAGTGTCTCTACTTTAAAGAGTCCTCTCCTGCTGATGTCCAGGTGTATATCAGTATGTAGAGTCTCTACTTTAAAGAGTCCTCTCCTGCTGATGTTCAGATGTATATCAGTATGTAGTGTCTCTACTTTAAAGAGTCCTCTCCTGCTGATGTCCAGGTGTATATCAGTATGTAGAGTCTCTACTTTAAAGAGTCCTGTCCTGCTGATGTTCAGGTGTATATCAGTATGTAGAGTATCTACTTTAAAGAGTCCTCTCCTGCTGATGTTCAGGTGTATATCAGTATGTAGTGTCTCTACTTTAAAGAGTCCTCTCCTGCTGATGTGCAGGTGTATATCAGTATGTAGTGTCTCTACTTTAAAGAGTCCTCTCCTGCTGATGTTCAGGTGTATATCAGTATGTAGAGTATCTACTTTAAAGAGTCCTCTCCTGCTGATGTTCAGGTGTATATCAGTATGTAGTGTCTCTACTTTAAAGAGTCCTCTCCTGCTGATGTGCAGGTGTATATCAGTATGTAGTGTCTCTACTTTAAAGAGTCCTCTCCTGCTGATGTTCAGGTGTATATCAGTATGTAGTGTCTCTACTTTAAAGAGTCCTCTCCTGCTGATGTTCAGGTGTATATCAGTATGTAGTGTCTCTACTTTAAAGAGTCCTCTCCTGCTGATGTTCAGGTGTATATCAGTGTGTAGTGTCTCTACTTTAAAGAGTCCTCTCCTGCTGATGTTCAGGTGTATATCAGTATGTAGAGTATCTACTTTAAAGAGTCCTCTCCTGCTGATGTTCAGGTGTATATCAGTATGTAGTGTCTCTACTTTAAAGAGTCCTCTCCTGCTGATGTGCAGGTGTATATCAGTATGTAGTGTCTCTACTTTAAAGAGTCCTCTCCTGCTGATGTTCAGGTGTATATCAGTATGTAGAGTATCTACTTTAAAGAGTCCTCTCCTGCTGATGTTCAGGTGTATATCAGTATGTAGTGTCTCTACTTTAAAGAGTCCTCTCCTGCTGATGTGCAGGTGTATATCAGTATGTAGTGTCTCTACTTTAAAGAGTCCTCTCCTGCTGATGTGCAGGTGTATATCAGTATGTAGTGTCTCTACTTTAAAGAGTCCTCTCCTGCTGATGTTCAGGTGTATATCAGTATGTAGTGTCTCTACTTTAAAGAGTCCTCTCCTGCTGATGTTCAGGTGTATATCAGTATGTAGTGTCTCTACTTTAAAGAGTCCTCTCCTGCTGATGTTCAGGTGTATATCAGTATGTAGTGTCTCTACTTTAAAGAGTCCTCTCCTGCTGATGTTCAGGTGTATATCAGTATGTAGTGTCTCTACTTTAAAGAGTCCTCTCCTGCTGATGTTCAGGTGTATATCAGTAGTGTAGCTACGTCTCCATGCTTTTATGTTCAAAACGCTCTTTATTATTCTCATTCTGCCTGTGCTGCAGGACCTCTTTTCACCCTCTGTCTGAAACCAGAGCCCAGTATGCTCTCCTCAGCACCTCCTCCTGAGTCCTTGTCTCCTCTTCACCTTCTGCCTCTTATTATTGATGTCTCACCTTCCCTCCCTCCTCACCCTCCTCACTTCCTCTCTGTTATTTCATTTCAGTTTTTTCGCCTGAATGTAAGAATACTTATTTTCTCTCTCTCTCTCTCTCTCTCTCTCTCTCTCTCTCTCTCTCTCTCTCTCTCTCTCTCTCTCTCTCTCTCTCTCTCTCTCTCTCTCTCTCTCTCTCTCTCTCTCTCCAGGAGTTGAAGCAGGACATCTCCAGTTTCCGATATGAAGTCCTTGATCTCCTCGGTAACCGCCGTCCTCCCCGGCGACAGTACTCCTCGTCCAGCGAGACGACGAGGGACGACGGCGCCGCGGCGTCAGAAGACGACAGCGAATCAGGCGACGGCTGCTCGAGCCAGAGGTCAAAGGGCGTGACCTTCATGACGCCGATGGAGGACGAGGAGGACGAGAAGAGGACGTCGCCAACGATCGGCGTGTCCGAGTTGGTGCGCTCGATCTCGGGCATGACGAGGATAGAAGGAGTGGGCGATGGCGAGGAGGAAGAGGAGGAAATGGAGGAAGAAGAGGAAGAGGACGGGAAACCAAAGAGCAATGGGCTAAAAACGGCCGTCGTCCCTCATTCCTCCTCCTCCCCTTCGTCTTTCTCCTCAACTTTCTCCTCGTCGTTCTCCCGCACGAGGAGTCGCCTGCAGCGCCTGGCTCCCGGGTCGAAAACGGACTCCTTCAAACGCCTGTCCTTCCTGTTTTCCCGCTCAAAACGCCGAGCCCCGCCCACGCCGTTGCAGTCCTCCTCGTCGTCCTACACCATCTCAGACGGGTTCCTGCGCCCCCTGCGGAGCCACGACTTCGACCTGGACGACGTGTCGAGGAGCGAGACGCGTCTGCACGAACTGGGACGCCGTCGACGGTCGGGCGACCTCATCATCGGCGACCCGGCGTACTCCCCGCGGAGGACGAACGGGGGGCGGGACTCCCTCCTCTTGCCCCTCCCCCCTCCGTGCCCCTGCCAATCACTGCACTGCGCTTCCAACATGTCAGAATCCAGCTCCCGCCTCCTGGACTCCAGCGAGGACGTTTTCCAGGGCGAAGGAGGAGCAGGTGGAGGTGTGGAGGAAGGAGGAGGTGGGGGGGGGGTCGGGGTGATGATGGTGATGGGCGGGTGGGTTGGACCGTGCGGTGATGATGTCATCGGGGACAGCTGTGATGTCATAGAGGAATCTGTCACCACGCAGCTATAGAAGGGACGGACAAAACTGTTGTTTTTCCTTTTGTTTTGTTTTTGTTTTGTTTTTAAAAATGGCGTTCGGAGGGACGGAGAGAGACAGAGAGAGAGGAGGCGGCGGAATGTTCTAGAACTCGAAGGGATGCGGGGTTCCGGAACCCTTCTGTGCGCGCTGGGAGATTCTAGAATGCAACGATTCCAGAGATCAAAGGACGTTTTGATAATTGTTTTGGCGAGGAAAGATGGCATTCACTCTACGGAATGTTCTAGAACTCACTCTACGGAAGGTTCTAGAACTCACTCTACGGAATGTTCTAGAACTCACTCTACGGAAGGTTCTAGAACTCTACGGAATGTTCTAGAACTGAGGCGTGAATAAACGGGTTCCGGAACCCCTCCGCGTGCGCTGAGGATTCTAGAATGCAACGATTCCGAAGAAAATAATAAAGGGATGTTTCTTTCGATGGTGGTGGGTTTTTCGAGGGGGAAAGGCAAATGGTGGATGTTCATAAAGACAGTTTGACACATCATTATCCACAATGTTCATTATAAAAAGAACATGATAGAGAGACAACAAGCTAGCAGGCACTATACTCAGAGAGATAGCGGCTAACCGCAATAAAGCAATATACGGTGCACGATTTGAGTTTGGGTGCAGTCATAGTGTTGAAAACAGAGTTAGTTTCATATGTTTACATCCCTGCTAGCTTGCAGCGCGACAGCTGTCTGTGACGTTACAAAATCAGCAGTAAACAAAAGCAAGGTTGAAACTATTTGAACTTTATTTTTTCTATTTGAGCGGTGCAAGACGCAGAGGGTAGCACTTCTGCTCTCTAGATAAAAACGCAGCGGCATCGTAGAGACGTTTCACGATCATGTGAATGCAGCTTTAGCTAGCAGGTGCCATAGCGAGAGAGATAACAAGCTAACCGCTACTTAGTGAGCTAACTAGCTCGAGAGTTCAGGAGTTACCAAAGTAAACCGCTCGTCGGCTATCTAACTTGCTCGTGAGGTATTTCAAAAGAGATTCATGACATCCATTAACTGTAAAAACATTAAGTATACATTTAATTTAGCTTCGATGTTGCATTCGGTCTCGTTTCCTTAGCCTTTTCTCATGTTCTACCCTTTACCTGGAGTAAGGCTAACAATATAGCATTTTTACTACATAATTATTGTGGCTACAAAGATGTGCAGTAACTATATTATCACGGTATCTAAAAACAAAAAATAATGCTATCAGTCAATTTCATATTTTACTTGATTTAAATGTGCGTTTTATCCGTTTCGCTAATTATTTTTTTGCTTTGTGCTTCAGAGAAACAGAGCGGTTTATTGGCGATGGATTATGTAATGTGTATTCTTACAATGATATCAACATTGTATTTTTTAAATAATATATAACATCATATATAAGATACCATCACATTTTCTCATCTCCTTTTTATTCACAATATGACGCCAAACTTGTCTTTATCAACCTCGGCCATTTCCCACGCTGACCACGGCAGAAGAAGAAAGGAGGATATTTAAATCGAGGGTTCAACTTTTTTCCTCTTTCCTCCAAACACGCATGATTATCACGGATTTACAAGTAGCCAAAGTGACTTTTCTGTTTGGTTTTTCAACACTTGATTTCCTCTTTCCCTTTAACCAAACTCCAAATCTGCAGCGGGATTAAACCGTCCACTGGAACCCACGTTACCTTCGGATGGAAAAGCAACTTCAAATCAGCAAAATGGAACGGGACAAATGGAATAAAACCGTTGACGGATTTATCCGAAATCTCTGGGAATTATCGAGCGTCGCTGTGGATAGCCTGCACCCTCTCTCTCTGCTTCAACAAGGGCCAAGGAACTTTCTTTTATCCTAATCACAGTTATACTAGTAATAATAATAATTACAATAAGAGACTTTAATAATAGTAACGAGGACTATTCTGGTTTCTTAAGACTGTCTTTGCTTCTCTTTGAGTTGCCTACGTTTACCCTGGCTTCTCGTTCAGCTCTTCCTTAATTAGTACACTTTAACCTGATGAATACACATATTTATTGTGAGGAGGAGGAGGAGGGGTGATGATGTGTGAATGGGTGGAAATAAAAAGGGGGAGGAAATAACGCGAAAGAGACGCCTTTCTATCTGGGAAATCTATTTTAAAAAGGGAAATTGCACCAGAATTTCATCATGATTTATTTTTTTTTAAACGGTTGGCATGAGCAGAGGCTGTTGAATTTGTACTCTGCTTTATATAAAAACTGTCAGAGGAGAAAGTAGAGAAATTATGCATGTTTGATCAAAAATAACCACAGTTACCTGCAACACACACACACACACACACACACAGGTGAAATATCAGATATTCGATGAGCAGCTCCTGGCTAAATGGTTTGCCCTTTTTGAAATGTCTGCACACACACACACACACACACACACACACACACATTCACCCCTCGGGCTCGACGCTGCGACCACCAGCCGTTTTTTGCCCCGCCGGCGACAGAAAGCATCATCGTGTTAACCACGGTGTAACCATGGAGACCCCATAACCCCCGGCTCAGCAGCCTGTAATCATAATGTCACGTCCTGAGTGTTCGCTGATGACATCTGTCTCTTCTGGGTTTATAAAACGACATTTCACGTCGTTTTAGAACAACGGCACAGAGACACGCGTCTAACGTTAACTGTCCTTATGCTAGAAAAGGAAAATTGCCGCATTTAAAAAGTATGTTTTTGCCACAAGAGAAGCTTTTTAGAGCCGGTTTTACAGATGACACAAAATGATAGTTGATCATGTTGAGGACATTGCGATTGACCTAATGTGTATCTACTTTTAAAGCAGCACTCGTCTGTACGTGCTCCTGTGAAAGGCTCATAGTTGTTTTTGCTTCGTCAAAGAAATGGACTTTATTTGGTGGAAAACGGTTGAATGTTTTGATGAAAAAGACAGGGCTCCAGATGAGGCTTCACATGCATGATTTCATCCTGCTTTGAAAACGCAGTTCATTATTTGAGGACATTAGAGGGAAAGAAAAACACCCTTACCAAAACTGAAAGTGCTGTAAAACCTCTTAATTTCCCCTTTATTTATATTTTCAAGCACCGTTTTTTGTTGACGAAACACTACGAAATTAAACCTTAGTGCACCAAAACATTAGTCAAATTCAAAACAGTTCTCAGTTCTCTTTTCTCGGCACGTGTGCTCTCCTCTCCAGCAGACATGGAGACGGCAGAGAGACGGGAGAGCGGGACAGACAGGAGGAGGAGGAGGAGGAGGAGAAGGAGAAATAAGAAAATAAAAGCCCCTCGATTCTCCCGGTTACCGCGGCAACCAGCCCTGCATGTCACCACCCCATAATCAAGACCACGCTGCGCCACAAAACCAAAGGGGTGTGGAAATCAATCGCACCTCATCAATTGGCGTGAAAACCGCAAGGGGCTGAAGATTAAAAAAATATAACGATTTAGTTTTTATCTGAAACATTACTTTTATTTTGAAATTGAGAAAATGAACTCAGGGATGCAAACACGGGAGTATTGATGGATCTGAACGGTGATCTGTCACCGCCTATTATTAACACACACACACACACACACACACACACACACACACACACACACACACACACACAGAAGCAGGTTTAAAGACCCACAGGGTGATCAGATAATAAGTGGTGTTGTGTGTGTGTGTGTGTGTGTGTTGTGTGTGTGTGGCAGCTTTGAAATAGAAAAGAAACTGACCACCATTGAAGAAGACTTGCTTCTAAGGAGACATATGGGATATCACACACACACACACACACACACACACACACACACACACACACAGGCCGCTAATGTGTGGCTTCTCTGCCTCCAAGGCAACAGCCTTGTCCACTGTTATAGATCTTAAAAGTGTGTGTGTGTGTGTGTGTGTGTGTGTGTGTGTGTGTGTGTGTGTGTGTGTGTGTGTGTGTGTGTGTGTGTGTGTGTGTGTGTGTGTGTGTGTGTGTGTGTGTGTGTGTGTGTGTGTGTGAGTGTGAGTGAGTGAGTGAGTGAGTGAGTGAGTGAGTGAGTGAGTGAGTGAGTGAGTGAGTGAGTGAGTGAGTGAGTGAGTGAGTGAGTGAGTGAGTGAGTGAGTGAGTGAGTGAGACTGACTACCTGCAGAGAAACACACACATGAACAACTGACACATGATGTACACTACGCTGCATATATACTCGATGAAGGTTACTCCCCTTAATCCGTTTAAAATCGGACATATAACTCATTTGTAAATGTATTATTCCGACATAAATTACCAACTGTATTTCGCCAAAAACACGCACATTTCTTTTTAAATATTACCATAATAGCAAAACAACCAAAATGCATTCCCCTTGTCCATCCGAGAGCAGCAGCGAGGCCGTGTAGGTAAATATACTGGTCTCCTTTGTGTGACTGATCTTGGTGCACGTATCAGATGTATTAATAAATCCATGTCTGTCTGTGGCGATGGATTATCACACGGACATCTAATTGCGACGTATCCCTGTAGACCCACCCTACGGTCGGTTTGGATCTATTGTGTAATGAAAGGTTTTAAACGAGAGCTAAAAGAGTCGTTTTTCACGACACCACTTGAATATAGCTCCTTCTCCCTCGACCGCATCGTTAACGAAAGTGAAAAATCGTTGCTGTATTGGCACCGTGATTTGGATTTGCTCCAAATTTGTACGAGTTCTTTCTTAGTTCATGCTTTACCTTTGCACCAAGTTTCATGGAAATCAGACAAGAGGTTTCTACGTTATGCTGAAAACCACATAAACCGAGCTGTAAACACATGAAAGTGAAAAATCCTAACGGCATTGGTACCGCGTTTTTGATTTGCTCCAAATTTGCAGTGGCGAACCGTCAGGGCCTTCAAGGTGTTCAGAGAATACCCTGGAACACTCAGATAAAACAAACAAAAAATCGATTTAATTATATAAATAAAATGAATAAATGAGAATGGTATCTGTGTTGTTGATCTGTAATATCACAGTGTTACGTTGATTTGTTTGTCCTTCTCGGACCATGCACTACGAGTGGTTTTGTGTTAGAAAATAAAGCAACCAATCAGATCGTGTTCTGGGTCTCTGGGTCGAATATCCTTCAACCAGGTATTCTACATCCTTGATCGAAGGCCCTGGCCGTTGCACTGAATGAGAGCGTACGCTTGGACTGACAGTTTGATCAACCAATCAGATATTGATTCGTAGCCAATGGGCGTGTTCTTTCAGAGTTCCCCTCGGTTCCAGGGTGTTCTAGAAGGCCCGCTAGTTCGCTGGCTCGAGACAGAGGACCTAGATGAATGCGACGAAGCAATTCATGCCGTTTTATTGTTTTTAACGTTGAAATGACGAGTGCAACAGGTGAAGATGAAGTTGTTGAGGAATTATTGTGAGTACCCTTTTCAAGACGACAATTCAGTGAAAGTGTCGGGGAGGGGGGGGGGCGGCAGGGGGGGGTGGGTGTGTCTACAGAAGGTCCAGTTGTGATAGACACGGTTCGCCACTGCAAATAAGTATAAGTCATTCCTTAGTCCATGCTCTACCCTTGCACCACGTGTCATGGCAATCAGACATGAATGAAGTTTTTACGTTATGCTACACAACCTCATTGGTGTAACTCAGTGTTTCTCAAACTTTTTCATACTTCGCGGACCACCTAACTCCACAAATATCCCAAAACACATCGTTTTTCTAGAACAGATTACAAATCGCTTGAAAATGGTACAAACAAGTGGCAACATGTGTGACGAAGGTGTTGACCTGGGCTATATCATGCAATTAAAAGTTAAACGTAAGCTCGCTCCATTGCGGAGATATTCCCGCGAGAGTGCGGAACATTTAAATAGATTTATTTGTTTCAAATGTGAAATGTTACCAATATACTCACGGACCACTAGGGGTCGCTCACGGGCCACCGGTCTGCGGACCACACTTTGAGAAGCACTGGTAACCGAACCCCCTTTACCGCCATGTTAACGAAAATATAAAACCCTTACTGTAAATGCACTGTGATTTGGATTTGCTCCAAATTTGAATGACTTCTTCCTCAGTCCACGCTTTACCCTTGCACCTAATTTCATGAAAATCGGGCGAGTAGTTTTAACGTTGTGCTGCTAAGATTCAGATAAACGGAGCCGAAAACGCAAGCGCTACCCAAGAACAAAAAAAAGGTATAAATCCGAATTAAAAGCACAAAAATGGGAAATACACAATCATTTTGGAGATTATAAAGCCATACGTGTTTCTAAAGTAAAATATAAATTCATTGTTTCAAGAAATAATGAAATACCAGCACTTATGTCATATTGTTTGCTGAGTGAAAGTAATTTTTTTTGTTACTGGTCCTTTAAGAAAAAGACCAAATCACTTGGCGGGGCTGTTCATCACACACACACACACACACACACACACACACTTCACGGCATCATTCAGGTTCCCCTCTCACCTACTAAAGGGATTTTGAGCTTTAAAGATAAAAACCTGTCCTTGTTTTTTCAGTTTTTTGGGATTTCCACATGGATGAATGTATGACTGTGTTATTTTTCTAGAAACGGACGGCTAGCGCACGTTGTTGACTCTTTAATAAAGGCATCCTTAGAAAAAAACTGGGCTCTGACTTCTTATGTTGACTCCTTTAATGTCTCCAATGATCTGTTTCCTCAATCTGTGGCTTTCACACCTGGTTTCACGTCATCGTGTTTTGCTTTAAAAGCCTTTTAAAAAATCAACTAATATAATCTCAACACTCCTTTTCCCAAAGAGGAACTGCTGTTTTGAATACAAGTGCTTCCTCGTTGAATATTATCTGAAACGTCCTTTGAGGCGACGATAGATGGCTACATGTCTTCACTTCTGCAGGGCATTACATCAAAAACGGATTTTGCAGAGAGCTTTCAAGAACTGGGTAAAAGTCATGGCGGTTCTGTTCCTTCAAATGATAACTATGTGATATATATATAATGAAAATGGTATTTTACCGTTAGAGATGGAACATGGAGCTAATCAAAGAAGAGAAGCGTAGAGTGTAATAAAAGTCACTTTAACACTAGAACCGCCAACCGGGTCAATTTGACCCAGAGCTGGTTTTTATTGTATGTAACTTTTTTTCAATAAAATATTAAAGTCTCCCAGGCCGTCACTTTTCCTGCACGTGTGTTATGTAGCACCCTCTGTTGTTAAACATGGTCAAAATGAAGTCAGATTGAAGAAATCGCCAACAAAATTTTTTACCTATTTCCGCCCAGCGGGTCATATTGACCCCACCCTTTCCGCGCTATTGATTTTGCTTGTAAACAAACATGACGTGTTGCTATAGTAACGCCCTTTTGTCTACTGCGGTTCCGAGAGAGAGAGAGAGAGAGAGAGAGAGAGAGAGAGAGAGAGAGAGAGAGAGAGAGAGAGAGAGAGAGAGAGAGAGAGAGAGAGAGAGAACAACGAAACAATTTAACAACATTGCTTGTCAAAATAACAATAACACAGGACATTTTTATTTGTAAAGCAATACTTTTACCTTGAAAATCAATGCATTCTAATACCGGGTCAATTTGACCCCGGTGGCGGTTTTAGGTATAAAGAAATGTCTGGCGGTTCCGGAGTTAAACAGGAACGCTGCTCTGGTGCAGCTCGGGTCGGTTTTAGACTGGTTTTGAGAAGAAAAATAAGGAATGTGGGTTAAAATCGAACGGTTCCTGAACTGTCTACCGCTAAAGATACGATAAATGCATAAGCACATCAAAATCAAGCCAACCCTAAAAAAGGACGCTGTAGAAGTCGTTAAACAGGAACTCTTTAGCCTGGTCTCGAGACTCAGAGACCGTGTACTCTGGCAGAGAGACTCGAGACTCAGAGACCGTGTCCTCTGGCAGAGAGACTCGAGACTCAGAGACCGTGTCCTCTGACAGAGAGACTCGAGACTCAGAGACCGTGTCCTCTGGCAGAGAGACTCGAGACTCAGAGACCGTGTCCTCTGACAGAGAGACTCGAGACTCAGAGACCGTGTCCTCTGACAGAGAGACTCGAGACTCAGAGACCGTGTCCTCTGGCAGAGAGACTCGAGACTCAGAGACCGTGTCCTCTGACAGAGAGACTCGAGACTCAGAGACCGTGTCCTCTGGCAGAGAGACTCGAGACTCAGAGACCGTGTCCTCTGACAGAGAGACTCGAGACTCAGAGACCGTGTCCTCTGGCAGAGAGACTCGAGACTCAGAGACCGTGTCCTCTGGCAGAGAGACTCGAGACTCAGAGACCGTGTCCTCTGACAGAGAGACTCGAGACTCAGAGACCGTGTCCTCTGACAGAGAGACTCGAGACTCAGAGACCGTGTCCTCTGGCAGAGAGACTCGAGACTCAGAGACCGTGTCCTCTGACAGAGAGACTCGAGACTCAGAGACCGTGTCCTCTGACAGAGAGACTCGAGACTCAGAGACCGTGTCCTCTGGCAGAGAGACTCGAGACTCAGAGACCGTGTCCTCTGGCAGAGAGACTCGAGACTCAGAGACCGTGTCCTCTGACAGAGAGACTCGAGACTCAGAGACCGTGTCCTCTGCCAGAGAGACTCGAGACTCAGAGACCGTGTCCTCTGACAGAGAGACTCGAGACTCAGAGACCGTGTCCTCTGGCAGAGAGACTCGAGACTCAGAGACCGTGTCCTCTGACAGAGAGACTCGAGACTCAGAGACCGTGTCCTCTGGCAGAGAGACTCGAGACTCAGAGACCGTGTCCTCTGACAGAGAGACTCGAGACTCAGAGACCGTGTCCTCTGACAGAGAGACTCGAGACTCAGAGACCGTGTCCTCTGGCAGAGAGACTCGAGACTCAGAGACCGTGTCCTCTGGCAGAGAGACTCGAGACTCAGAGACCGTGTCCTCTGGCAGAGAGACTCGAGACTCAGAGACCGTGTCCTCTGGCAGAGAGACTCGAGACTCAGAGACCGTGTCCTCTGACAGAGAGACTCGAGACTCAGAGACCGTGTCCTCTGGCAGAGAGACTCGAGACTCAGAGACCGTGTCCTCTGGCAGAGAGACTCGAGACTCAGAGACCGTGTCCTCTGACAGAGAGACTCGAGACTCAGAGACCGTGTCCTCTGGCAGAGAGACTCGAGACTCAGAGACCGTGTCCTCTGACAGAGAGACTCGAGACTCAGAGACCGTGTCCTCTGACAGAGAGACTCGAGACTCAGAGACCGTGTCCTCTGGCAGAGAGAGAGGGGCGGAAAGAAGCTGTGACGATGTGTTTCTAACGCAGGTTCAGAGTACATCAGCTCCACAGAGTTCACTTATGTAAGCAGTGGGAGTTATTAGAGATGAGATAAAAACGGTTTCGTTATGCATTTAAACGGCCGGAAATGGTGGCGAGGCTGGCGGTCTTTACTTCTCATTAACACAAGTCTTAACGCTGCGGTGTCACACATATATTCAGGCCTGAGTCCACACTTTCCCAGCGTGAAATGGTGTGTTTCGTAATGCTTGTTTTCTGAGGTGGAAAGGTTAGTGTGTTAAAAAACACGACTATGGAATACCAAGCCAACAAATATAAATAAACATATATAATAATATATTTGGGGCTGTGCTGCATTCAGGTGCCGCTTGGTGAATTGTATTTCCCCCTCTCAGAATGATTTATTTGGACTTTGGTTTGTTTGCAAGCCTTAATGTTTCAGCATGAAATCATGTCCATAATGTTCAAGATTTATAAACCCCGCTTGACAAAGTATTAAGTCAAAAGGGAATGGAGTAATACACACACACACACACACACACACACACACACACACACCATGTATACATCACTTCAGGGGACATTACATTGACTTACATGCATTTCCTGGAGACTTATCCTAACCTTAACCTTAACCAACACATGCCTAACCCTAACCTAACCAAAACACACACTCACACACACACACAAACGCACACACACACACACATACACACCCAAACGCACACACACACACACACACACGCACACACACACACACACACACACACACACACACACACACACACACACACACACAGGTCTTTCTGAGATGTTGTCACCAGAATGTTCCACTACATGTTATTTAGGCACCATTTGAACGCAGCATTAGTGACCTTAGATGTTCTTCAACAAAACAAAGACTTATATTTCGTATAAACGGATCAATACACATTGCACACGTGTGTTGAGGCGCGTGAGCTGTGGAGAACATTCAGATTTCTATGCAACTTCTAAATAAAAGCATGCTTTGTGTAAACGCAGAGCCCCCGGTCCTCTGTTCCCCCTGCTGCTCGCGAGGCTTTCAGCGACAGGTTAGTGTCCCTGCTCCGGGGCAGTGCGTTAGAGCTGCCCCTTGTGTCCTTTCATACAGGAAGTGTGGAGAGCTTTTCAACAGCCCGCCACATCATCTGGATGTGTGATTGTGTTATTCAAGGAACGGCTGAAAAGCAGAGCGAGGGAACGAGAACTGAGAGGGCTGTGTGGGATGCGCTGCTGAACAAAACCTGCTCTCATCTCTCTCTCCTCCCTCTCTACCTCTCTCTCTCTCTCTCATCTCTCTCTCCTCCCTCTCTACCTCTCTCTCTCTACCTCTCTCTCTCTACCTCTCTCTCTCCTCCCTCTCTACCTCTCTCTCTCTCTACCTCTCCTCCCTCTCTACCTCTCTCTCTCTACCTCTCTCTCATCTCTCTCTCCTCCCTCTCTACCTCTCTCTCTCTCTACCTCTCTCTCTCTCCTCCCTCCACCGACTCAGGGTCAAGCTCTGCTGTGAGACACAGCGATCCGTGTGTGTGTGTGTGTGTGTGTGTGTGCGTATGTGTGTGTGTGCGTGTGTGTGTGTGTGCACGTGTGTGTGTGTGAGAGAGAGAGACTGTGTGTGTGTGTGAGAGAGACTGTGTGTGCGTGTGTGTGTGTGAGAGAGACTATGTGTGTGTGAGACTGTGTGTGTGTGTGTGCGTGCGTGCGTGTGTGTGTGCGTGCGTGTGTGTGTGAGACTGTGTGTGTGTGCGTGCGTGTGTGTGTGTGTGAGACTGTGTGTGTGTGTGTGTGTGTGTGTGCATGCATGCGTGCGTGCGTGCGTGCGTGCGTGCGTGTGTGTGTGTGTGTGTGTGTGCAACACGTTCTCACTCTCATCCCGTCACATATTGACGGACGGTCAGGGCCCCTCCCCGTCGCTATATTACGTACAGGGTACCCCTTTCCCGTCAGACTTCTACGGGCAGGGCGTCCCATAGACCTTCATTGCGGACACAGCGGACCCCTTGCCCGTCAGGCTTCTACGGGCAGGGCGTCCCATGGACCTTCATTGCGGACACAGCGGACCCCTTGCCCGTCAGGCTTCTACGGGCAGGGCGTCCCATGGACCTTCATAATGCCTATTCTAAGGTTCATTTGGCTTTAAAATGCGTTTTGATCTCATTTTATGCGAGTAATGAGTTTTTATTTCTGATTATGTGTGCAGTACATGTACTGCCCACGTCTGTTTCCGGTTATTTTTATTTTCAAATTCAGTTCCTGACGGACACCAAAAAAGACCGAGATTATGGAATTAAACCAATAAATAAAAGCAAGGATGATTGTGTGTTATTGGTGAGTAAATACCAGTGTGTTATTTTGAAACGAATAACAAATTAGAAGGAAAAAAAGATTTTAAAAATACGAGGCTCTCCCCCTCTGATACTGCACAAATAATCAGAAATACAAACTCATTACTCGCATACAATGAGATCAAAACGCATTTTAAAGCCAAATGAACCTTAGAATAGGCATTATGAAGGTCCATGGGACGCCCTGCCCGTAGAAGCCTGACGGGCAAGGGGTCCGCTGTGTCCGCAATGAAGGTCTATGGGACGCCCTGCCGTAGAAAAATGACGGGAAAGGGGTACCCTGTACGTAATATAGCGACGGGGAGGGACCCTGACCGTCCGTCAATATGTGACGGGATGAGAGTGAGAACGTGTTGGTGTGTGAGACTGTGTGTGTGTGTGTGTGTGTGAGACTGTGTGTGTGTGTGTGCGTGTGTGTGTGTGTGTGTGTGTGTGTGTGTGTGTGTGTGTTAGCTGGCTGTCCTTTTGGCAGGCAGCAGTAAACTGAAGCACCTCTCAGCAAAACTGGACTATTATTGAACTACTGAGAAACACAACTCTTTAATACCGCTCTCTCTCTCTCACACACACACACACACACACACACACACACACACACACACACACACACACACACACACACACACACACACACACACACTCCTCTACAGGCAAGTATTATTGCACATTGCACTTAGTCTGTATATTAGCTCGTTTTAGTCTATATGTGTGCACATTGCAGCCACTCTACTTATGTGTGATTTTAAATAAAATAAAAGGTATAACTACACGAACACCTTCTTTGAAATAAACCTGTTTCTATTTTAGGGGGGGGCTCAAACCTGTTTAGTAAACCAATATACAACAATATATATATATATTCAGTATCAAGTTGACTCAAAACATGCACGTGTAGTGACCAAAAACCAATCAAATGTCAGTGTCACCGTGGGCACGCGCACACGCACGCGCACACGCACACTTTTTTGTAATGTAATGTTGTATAACCAGTCATAACCTGTGCTTGAGGTGTGTGCATGGCGCCCTCTACTGGAGGAAATTGAGAGTTACAAACCAACGGTAACACTGAAGCTCAAAGATACTTTATTAACACGAGGAGCCACTCAGATGCAAAAAAACAAAATGATGTTCGATCAGATCATCATTATTTTTGGAGCTTTGTTGCTTTCATATCTGTTAAAAAGTCAAAACAGCCCTTTTTCAGCTTTGTAACGAGGCATTTTCACACATAAATAAAACTCTTAATCCTTCATTTGATCACATAAATTTAAATACGATTTCATTGTTTTAATGGACAGGAAGGGAATGGGATTTGTCTAGCAACTGAAATGAAATAATACAATTGGCATACAAAGTATCAGTGCCTTACATGTGTATTAAAGTACATGAGTACATGCGCCTAGTTACTTTCCATTGCTGCTACTCAACCAATATATATGTATACATACATATTTACATATTGAATAAGTAATTAAATATCAAATACATAAACAGATAAATAAATACAAGTCAATTAGGAAAATGAATAACAGTTTCACTTCTTCTTTTCCGTATCGCACAAAAACCAACCGAGTGAGACCTCTGACATTTCCCCTTCTTTGTCCCTCCTCTGCCTTCCCATTGGTCGAGCCGCTGCCACTCCTAGCTCTCTGATTGGCCCGCACCCGAAAGCGGAAGTGATCGCTTCTTGTGTCTGCTGCAGCCGAGATTAACCAGAAAAGGATGCAGAAACCGAAAGAAAACGCGGATTTTTAACCTACTTTTAAAACTAAAAACGCATTTCATAGGTAGTTAAAGAGTCAGAGAAAGCTGGGAACATGATTATAGTTGAGTACTTGTCGTTTTTCTGCATGATTGTATCGGTGGGAGCCGCTAAGAGTGCAGGAGACGATGACTGGGTTCATCTTCCCAACAAATGTGAAGGTAAGGAGAGCCAGGAGCAGACACAGAAATGGAGGATAAACATCGCCTTAAAACACGTTAAGTCTCACGAGAATCACTGTTTACATTCGGCTTATATTACATGTTCAACTATCTACTCGTAATTGCGTTTAATTAAGAATAATTGCGATTAAAGTAACATTTCGTAGTTTAATTGCATCCGCTTTCCAGGTGTGTCGTCATGTCTCCATTAGCCGGATTGGTTTGCTCTACAAACGGTAAAATGTTATTATTACAAGGCAAAAACAATAGCATACATGTATATTTTTATATGCCATTACAACGTTTTCCAATACGCACCTTTTACTATGAATGTCAGCCAGCTTTCATGGTTATGTCTCTCAAAGCTCAATCCCTGATACTATGGGTTATATGGCTGCTATTCCACTCTGCGTCTGGTTTAGTGTTCTGATATGTTTACGTTACTAAGGGGTACATTTCACAGTGAACACGTGCTGACCCGCAGCATACATGTCAATACGGATGCCTGCAGTGTATCATGATACTGGCTTTCAATGCTACCCTGAGTCCATG
>CM070489.1:3063143-3073143 GCA_036324585.1 Champsocephalus esox
TGTCACAAAATGATTTAAAGAGAAAAGTCAAAATATATATATTTTTTAAATTTAAAAAAAGAAAATTCTGAGATGCATTGTGGGACATGTAGTTTATTGGCAACGTACTTCTGTAAAGTAGCATGTAACCGCATAATAAACATATTTTTTGCAAGCTCTTGCGGGGCCACGTGAAATGAAGTCGCGGCCCGGATTTGGCCCCCGGGCCTTAAGTTTGACACCCCTGCTCTAAATGAACTCCACATGGCAACAAATTTACTTTTAGATCAAATCAGCCGATAAATCCACTAACAAAAGTATCGCAAACATGTAGTGCGTAATCTATTCGTCCATGTATTATAATTAAAATACATAAACAACAAGATGTGTTCAGGGAAAATACCACATTGAACATTTCTCTTGTTTATACGATTGTAAATTGAATATCTTTAGATTTGTGGACGGCTGGTCTCTTGGTTATCACTATTTATGACATTTTATCAGCTAAATAATTAATAATAAATGACTGTATGCCGAGAGAGAGTTGAAACCAGTAATCAGAGTACTTTAAATGTTGATATCATGACCATCGGAGCTGTGGATTCAAAAGGGAATTTAGTTTATTTGTTTTCCTCTCGGTTGAATGTGGATTTGCCGTTTGGCTTTCCGGCTGTTTCTCATCAAAATGTGAATTTAAACGTATCTGCTGTTCTGACATTTACTGAAATATTCATTCCTCCGTGGGACTTTTACGTGATTGGTTTAGATGTCATCTCTTTTTAGGACCTATACATGCTGAAATTAAGTTATCCTGAGATAGTCAACTCTTGGTACTTTGAGCCAGTATCTAGAACTGTTGTATACCAGTAAAGGAAACTATCTGACCATAATTATGACCTTTTAGCAATTTCCAGTCATGCAGGCCACGATATTTCATGTTGTTGCCATTATTATTATTATTATTATTATTATTGTTTCTATCAGTGAGATTTCCCTTTTAATGAATAAATTCAACATGTGAGGTTTTTTATATCAGTAATTTGTGTTTCTGTAATCGTTTTATTTCCAATTGTTGTTTTTTGTATGTGCTGCAAAACAGCTGCTATTTAAGGTGTGTGTGTGTGTGTGTGTGTGTGTGTGTGTGTTGACTCCCAGGCTGACGATGAAGGTTTGCAGAATGGTGTGTTTGTTGCATTTTTTCCCGTGTGTGTGTGTGTGTTTTTACAGATTTGTATTCTGAATTGAAATGCTGGCTGTGTTGTATTGGAGTTGCTTTTTTTAAAAGGACACATCAGAGGATTAATAAAGACGGATTTAAACTCTGTAAACGCAGAGTGATGGACTCAATATGTGTGTGTACTCGTGTGTCAGAAAGAATATCATCCTGAAAAGTAAATAAAAGGAAGTCTGTATATGCCTGCCTCAGTCTCCAGGTGCTTTTTAACAGCCACTTTATACACATAATATATTAGCAATACATTGTCTAGTGGTCATTCTCCTAATTACCTTTTGCCGAGTAAGTGTAATGTATACATACAAACACTAGAGGGAGGCATAGTTCAAGTCTTTCTCTGTAAACACATTTATTTTTTAAAGGAAATGAAGATTAAATGTGATTTTAAGTTAATTTGCTTTTCAAAGCTCAAATCGCAGTATATCATGGAACAGATCATGTTGTTAAATTAAGATAAGTTGTTGTACATTTTGTAGGTTTATCTAGATCCCATAACACACACATTAACAGGCTGTATAAATAAATACAGTCAGGGAAAAATGTATCCTTGATGACATGTCTCATGGTTCTGGAAAATAATCAGGCTAACATAGGAACGTTTTACTCACAGTTGAACCAAAAATTGTACGGTAATAATTAAAAATAAATAGGTAGAAACGTCAATTATTAAGGTTTAGTCCAGGTTTAGGTTTGTTTATAGGTGCATTGTTGGACTTTAGAACGAGCGATTTCTCCGTGTATCCCAGATTAGTCATGCTAAGCTAAGCTAATCATGTCAGACATACAGTAGGCCTATATGTAGCAAACAACCTGAAGATAATTTCTGGTTAGTTAGTTAATACTGTATTTTCACCATTGACTCAATATAAGGGCCATAAAGGTTTGTTAATGACTCTTGATGAATAAAGTTTAAAAATATATATATATACATGTAACTGGCAGGCGTTGGGAAAGCATAACAACGGTAACTAAGGGGGCGGGGCTTAGGGTTCACCTGATTATTATTAAAGTCACTCGGTGCTCAGATGAGAGTAAGGTTAGCTTAAAAAAAAGCTAACATAGCTGCTTATTGTATATCTTAAGTTAAATGGGAAACGTTTGCTAAGGTTAATGTATCTTAATAATTTGCCAAAGAAAATAAGAAGAGGAGGTAATGCGTCGCTGTTATTGTCAAAAATACACCTGCTCCTGCGCTTTTCGCTACGAAGCTCGTTAGCATGCTAGCTAAAGAAGTGGATGCTAATAGCTCCAAAACCAAAACAAGCTGCCAGCTGTGGAGGATTTGACTTCTTTGTAAACAGAAAAGGGACTTTCTCTAAAGTGTATTTTAATAACTGGTCTCAGGATATGACTGCTGACACTCCATCAATCCTTGGACTACAAAAGGTAAACAATACAATATAATGTATGGGGTATAAGTAGTGCAAAGATACTCTGTTAGGAGTTTAAAAAACGTCATGTATTTAAAATCCCTCTTTAAATCCAATTATTATTGTTAAGTATTTGCTTTAAAATATTTTCAAATACGAAAAGTGGCTGGCTCATTTAAAGGAAATTCAATATTTATAACTTTACTGGATTATTTGTAGTAATCCATCGGAAAATTGGGAGTTCAAATCCGTTATTATTTATTGGAAGACTTTTTATATATATACTACAATTGTGTTTCCTTAGACATTCAACAATGCATAAGATAAAATAAGATGTAGCTACTTTATTCATCCCAATTGTTGACAAGGCATTGCACATAATGATACATTAAAAGAGTAGAAATAAACAATTCTGAAATAGAAACATCCAAACCAGTATAAAACTTCATTGGATTTTATTTGCCAAAAATAAGTGGGGAGAAAATAACACCGTTTTGGATTGATTAAAGACACTGAACACTTTCTGTAAATCGAATATAACTTATAGAAAATAGCTTTTTCTCTAGTATAGAAAGTATAGAAAACTGACCTGGTTTACTGTCTCGAGTAATGCAGACCATATTATTGCATTTCATTGTCCCTTAATCTGTTCTCACTCTTCTCTGAAATGCCTGAGGTCTTTTGGAGACGCATTGTTTGCTGAAGGCTCTTTACTGACACACGAAGCAGTGCTGGACATCATTAAAGGTAACAGGGGGTCCGCGGGGTCTTAACAAGTATTACAAGTTGATAAATCAATTTAGCGAAAATTAAGGCTTTTAAAAAGTATTAAAGGGCATTTTCCAACGTGATACATTTTGTAGCTTGTTTTCAATAAGTATCTGAAGTGGTCCAGAGAGGTTGTGTTCTGCAGTCTGCCTGAATGTAATCATGGCGTAGGTGTGTAGTGTGATTCTGTGTAGTTTATTGATGGCGTCCCGTTGGGTTTGACGTCGTCTGAACAGGACGTCGCGCGCTCACTCCTTGATAGCGCGAAGGCCCGTTTACGCCGGTTGCTAAGCAACATCGTTATGGGGAAATGCAAGTCGGCGTCCAAATGGTTGGAAGATAAGGAGGAAGGACAATCCATACTGTATATAGTCAATGTGAGGTGAAGTGTGTCGCCAAGGTAACCGGTTAAAACTCAAAGTGGCGATGAGGTCTTAAAATGTATGGAAGGGTCCAAAGGTCCAAAAAATACTTAAAGTTCCAAAAATACCATTAATTCCAAAAATACTTAAAGTTCCAAAAATACTTAAATATCCAAAAATACCGTAAATTCCAAAAATACTTAAAGTTCCAAAAATACTGAAAGATCCAAAAATACCGTTAATTCCAAAAATACTTAAAGTTCCAAAAATACCATTAATTCCAAAAATACTTAAAGTTCGAAAAATACTTAAAGATCCAAAAATACC
Source organism: Champsocephalus esox (assembly GCA_036324585.1). Lineage (NCBI taxonomy): Eukaryota > Metazoa > Chordata > Actinopteri > Perciformes > Channichthyidae > Champsocephalus > Champsocephalus esox. Next base: position 3,067,184 of record CM070489.1, read on the forward strand.
GTAAATTCCAAAAATACTTAAAGTTCCAAAAATACTTAAAGATCCAAAAATACTGAAAGATCCAAAAATACCGTTAATTCCAAAAATACTTAAAGTTCCAAAAATACCATTAATTCCAAAAATACTTAAAGTTCGAAAAATACTTAAAGATCCAAAAATACCGTAAATTCCAAAAATACTTAAAGTTCCAAAAATACTTAAAGATCCAAAAATACTTAAAGTTCCAAAAATACCGTAAATTCCAAAAATACTTAAAGTTCCAAAAATACTTAAAGATCCAAAAATACTTAAAGTTCCAAAAATACCGTAAATTCCAAAAATACTTAAAGTTCCAAAACTAATGGTTTGTGTTAAAGTTACTGCTGAAGTTGTTATGTTGTTTAGGTTGATCTCCCAGGCTGTTCAACTGAACTGTTGTCATATGAATCTTGAGTGCTTTTGAGTTTTCTTTTCCAGCGTTATTTCATTACTAAAAGGAAGTTACATTTTGTAATTAATGTTTCACTTTCCCTCATGTTTTCCTCTTTTGAAAGCACTCTGGGATACCTGTGTGTTTTGAATAATGGCATAGTTTAATGTATTATACACATCATATTCTTTGTGGGACTCTTTGAGGGTCTCATACAGTTGGCCTACGGTAAAGACTATCTCATTCATTGTTCGTTTTTGTTGATTTAATCTTTGCTGCTTGTCTTTTGATTCCTGTGTCTATGTGCGCTGTAATGCTGCTGCAACAAATATGATCAGTCAATGTACCAGAAGATTAGACTATACTTATGATAATTCCTTATTATTAGGGCTGCTCAATTAATCGTATTTTAATCGCTATTATGATTTTGAAAACAACGTAATCGAAATAAAACTATTTTATTTTATTTTAATTTTTCAGCTGCTAAAAACATACTGTTCAAATTTATTTTTTCAATAAATGGATGTTTTCAAAGTAAATGGATAATCGTTTTTAATAATCGTGATATCAATTATTGACCCAAATAATCCAGATTATGATTTTTGCCATAATCGAGCAGCAGCCCTATTATTAGGGCGCAAACACATGATATTTTCTGTTTCAAATGTGTGTTTTAAGACACACACACACACACACACACACACACACACACACACACTGAAGAGAGCAGGTCGTTTGTGTGCAGTACCTCCATCAGTCTTTAGGTGTCACCCCGTCATTGAATGCAACAGCAGTTTGTGTTTCACCTTCCTCTGAACTGACCAACAGCAAAATCCACTTAAGATGAGACCAAATGAAATGGCCTGTGTGTGTGTGTGTGTGTGTGTGTGTGTGTGTGTGTGTGTGTGTGTGTGTGTGTGTGTGTGTGTGTGTGTGCATGTGTGTGTGTGTGTGTGTGAGTGAGTGAGAAAGAGAGTGTGTTGTGTTTCTGAAGTGAATTCAATCCATCAGCCTCTTTTCTCCTTTCAACAATCAAATCCGCACACTTCTAAGTGTGTGTGGGTAGTCGTGTGAATCGTGGCTATACTGAGAACCCAATGTTAGGAATGTGTGTGTGTGTGGGTGTGTGTGTGTGTGCGTGTTAATCTAGTGCATTGAATAACATTTATCCATCTTTAAAATATGTGTTTTGTCTCAATACGTGTGCAAGGTTGCTTGTGTTTGAAAAGACTGAGTACAAATACAATGTGTGTGTGTGTGTGTGTGTGTGTGTGTGTGTGTGTGTGTGTGTGCGTGTTGGATGTGTTTATTTGTTGAATAATTCACAGCTTTGTGTTTATAGAAGACTATGTGGCCTCAGAGCTCCAATAACACGGGACAAATATTGTGACGCACACACACACACACACACACACACACACACACACACACACACACACACACACACACTCTCATTATCAGCCGTGTGTGATGACAGTTTATTTGGTCACTGTGGGCGGTGGAAATTGGATGTAGGGAGACCGAATGTGGACTGGCACACACATTTATTTTACCTATGAGGGCTTCATATGTCCCATATCTTCACCTTCCCTCACACAAACAAAAAAACACACACACACACACACACACACACACACAAAGGTAAACACACACAGTGGCATTGGTGTGTACGTGAGTCGGTGATGGAGTAGAGAGAAAGGGTCTTCTCTAATCTGGAGAAAATGAAACAGACGTTTGAATGGAAATATTGATTCCTTCTCCCATTTCAATCTTCATCTGGTATTATCTGTGTGTGTGTGTGTGTGTGTGTGTGTGTGTGTGTGTGTCTGTGTATGTGTGTGTAGTTTGTGTGTGTGTCTGTGTATGTGTCTATGTGTGTGTGTTACAAGCTCACCTTTCTCCCAGTCTTTAACACGCCCTCTGAATTGAATTTCTGTCCCATGAAACACGTACACGATGACTAGTAAGTTATATACATACCTATAATAATAATAATAATAATAATAATAATAATAACACCTATAAAATGCTTGTGTGTGTGTGTGTGTGTGTGTGCGCGTGTGTGTGTGCAGTGCATTCTCAAAACATTGAAAGATGTTAGGAAATCTTTTATTTTTGCAGAAAAATACAATATAGGCGACGCAGTACAGTATACACTTTATATTTATCGATATAAAGAAGTATTTAAAAGTAGCATTAACATACTCATAATCAGCAATGACTACAGTTGAACAACCTAAACAGAGCAGTTGGCTGTAATGCCTTGTGTGTCATGTAGCGTTCTGCGTGTAACCGGTCTGTAGAGTCTCAAGCCCTCAAAGTGCACCCTGTAGCGAGTAAAGCTCTAACGCAGAGAAGACCTGTCTGCTGCCCCAGAACGCCTCGTTGGACATTTATCTTTTTCCATTGTTTGCTTCCTGGGTATGGTGGCGTATTTCGGGTATAGTGACGTCACGTAACGGCTCAGCAGATTGGTCGAAATGGACCAATCTGCGGAGCCGTTACGTTTCGTCCGCGGAGCCGTTTCGTTGGGACCAATCCGCGGACTTCCTCACACACACACACACACACACACACACACACACCGCGGAACTCAGCCTGAGCACACACACAAACTCCCAGCCAGACTGCGGGTGCGTGTGTGTTTCGGGCTGGGTTTCGCTGTCTCGCAGACGGCCACTGGGCTCACAGGGAGGGAGGACAGAGAGCGAATACACAGACTACACAGAGATGCTGTGAGAAACCAATGTGAGTTTGGAACATCGAACAATGTGAATCTATTCTAGTCGACTCAACGATGGAATCATGATCAGTGGAAATGACCTTTAAGATAAAGCACTTTGTAAAGTTGTACGGAGGAAATAGAAGCTCTTTGAATTACAATTGGATGCTTTTCGGTCCAGCTTCATCTCCAAAATGTATCCGCTGTTCGGCCCATCATTTCAGTAATTACAGTTAAGCTGCGTTTCCTTTCTTTTAACGTCCCTAATTGTTGACATTATGATAATGCTCTCTTTTAACAAAAGCTCTGTCGTAACCATTTATCTCTGATCTCAACCGACTACTTCAGAGCTGTTCACATCAACACTTCACAGCGACAAAATGTCATCCTGTTTGTCCCGATGTGACCTGAGCGTGACGCCAGAGGAGCTGATGGAAATCACCAGAGAGCGAGGAAACGTTTGAGGACAAAGACGAACACGAGATGTGTTTCCAGGATACGAGAGGAGATCTCTAACCCTCTTTAACCCGTGAAAACACACACCATCATGTGTGGAGCTGCAGAGGTTCAACAAATCAGATCTTTCTCTGCGTCTGCGTAATCCATTTTCTTCTATTTCTGTTTGGCGTTGACGTGTGTTGTCCAAAAGAACCTCTGGAGCTGACCTCCATTTCTGCGAGGAACAGACAAACAGAAAGAAGGAATGAGACTAATATCCATCAGTTAGTCTCTTTTTTGTACTCTTTCTCCCGAGTGGACAGCCTGGGCGCTCCAATTCATCTTCGTTCTGCTCACAGCGGTGCATTCAGGGAAGGTCAAAACCTGGAAAATAGGCTACACACACCAGGCATTTTGTCACCAGACACCCTTCACCTGCCTCCTCCTCGACACCACACACACACACACACACACACACACACACACACACACATACACACACACACACACAACTGGGACATCCAAAAATACATCCGGTGGAGCGTGCTTTCACACCGCATTCGTTCTGCATTTTCCGTCGCATTCGCTGTCCTGTTTTGGGGGAGAAGAAGCAGCGTGACAAACGGGGTGACATTTTGTCGTAACTTTGAAGAATTCAAATCGTTACATAAATGATAGTACAGCTGATTGAAGATGCATTCAGTCCGTCAGAGTCACTTTGGACTGAGAGAACGGTTATCCTGCAGATTCATCGCTATCCAATTTAGCCAATTAGCAAGAGGCGTTACTGAGTCTGTTTTAAAACCTGTTAAGCCCGAAGGTCCCCGCCGACGGGGACTCTGATTTTTTTTTATACACACTCACACAAATATTTTTAATATTTTTTTAAGAATATTTTTTTTTATTTAAATTTTTTAATGGAATGAATACCTATAGTGATGATTCAATGTGATACAATGATTTGTATAGTCTGGTATCTGAAAAAGGTCAAATGGCACTGATGGAACCAAATGTGCCCAAAGCTTATTCCGCCTGGACTTTATTTTCATAAACCTCTCTAAAAAGGTCAAATGTCACTTGTTTTGCCTCGATCTTGATACAGGGTACTTATTACATGTTATACTTTGGATTCCTAAAGCTCTTAGGCTACTCACCCATCATTCAAGGCTGGTCTTCACTATAAGTAATGGGTTTTCTTTAGGCGGAGACAGGAATTTACATTTTTTTGCTATGTTCCATCTGAATTTACTCTGACACAGAAACATCTATATTGATTCTGACACTTCTACATCCAACTCACAGATGTAACCTTGCGTTGATAACAAAAATCATTCATATAAACCTTTTAGAAGTGAAGTTACAGTCATTTGTTCTGGGAATGTAATTTTCGAGCCTGAAACCTGAAAAACAGGCTCGGGTTTAACAGGTTAAGGTGAAACAGCGTGTATTGGGGCAGCATTACTCAGTGTCTTTAAAACAGGTCGGTGTACTTCTTATTTATTCTTAAATGAATCTAATGTAGTTGTTGAATGCGAGTGAGAATATTGTACTACTCTATTTGTATTATTCAATTAGAATCAGAATATTTTATTTACTTATTCATTGGGTTTGTGACAGTTGCTCCATTTCAGATATAAATATAATGAAGAATACAAAAATATATAAACAAGAAAAAAAGATTGTTATAAGAACATAAGAAATTAAAAGTAAAAAATTCAAAATAACAAATACAATTAGAATAAAAATGTGCAATAAAAATATAAAATATATTTACATAAACATACGATATTGAATCAAGAAAGTGCAATAAAACAATTATAAAATAAATATGTATACAAATATTAGACGTTGAAATATCCAAAAAATAAGGGGTTAGGATTAAGAGGGTTAGGCAGTGGCGGTTCTAGACCAATTTGACTGGGGGGGGCCACTGGGGGGCCAGAGGTCAGTGTTAGGACCCTCTAGAACCACCCCTGGGGTTATGGTTAGGGTTAAGAAGTACAAGTTAAAAGTACAACATAAAAAGTAACTCAGGATGATCAGGTGGAAGGTCAGACGCCATCCTTAGTGTTGTCTTGTCTCCTAAGGGATAGATAAAGCGTTCCTGTTGTCTTTGTAGAATCTAACGTTCAGGATAATTCCCCGACGCTCCACGACTCTTCCGCCCCGCGGGGACGATGCGGCAACGACACTAATGGCACGCTACATGGCATTTGGAGCAGAAAGGTGTGACATGCAAGCCTTCACTTCACTGCCTGTCTCAGACACATTTACATACCCGGACACACACTCACACACACTCCTCAGGGCCTGCCATTAATAACAGCTGACCTTTGCACGTTTAGGCTGTGAAATGATAGCGGACCCGAGGACGGCATATCACACCTTCCT
>CM070489.1:3078143-3080643 GCA_036324585.1 Champsocephalus esox
AGTTCCCCGACACACCGGGGACACTTGTTGATGTAGAGAAGACATCAAAGTGCATTTCGCATGACAGGTCCCCTTTAAAGGTCCCAAAAAATTATAATATTCCCATAACATATTTAGCCAAACTTGTTGTGCTAATAGAATACAAAGTGAATCATGTACTCATCACCGCTTTCCCGTTAGAATCAGGAGAACTGTTCTGATCCGGCCGACACCCATCCTGTCTGCCTTTGGATCTATTCAATCAAACAACACAGATACTCCACATTAATGTTTGAGACGCATTTATTTCCATTACGCTCAAATGCGAGAGCGACGCAGTCTCCCAATTGTTTTTTTACAAGAGACATCAAAAAATGCATTTTGCGTGATAGGTCCCCTTTAAATGTTGTTCTGTTTGTGCTAATCTTTTAATCTTTATTTTCAAATGAAGTATTTTCACCTATAAAAAAATGCTCATCCGGTGTGTGTGTGTGTGTGTACTATCATTACTATACTTGTGGGGACGTAAATCTGTTTACATAGTCACGTGTGGGGACTCGCCTCCCTTATGGGGACAACATGGAGGTCCCCATAAGGGGGATCATTCATTTTAGGGTGAAGACTTGGTTAGGGTTAGGATACGTCTCCAGGAAATGCATGTAAGTCAATGTAATGTCCCCTGAAGTGATGTATACATGGTGTGTGTGTGCGTGTGTGTGTGTGTGTGTCTGTGTGTGTGTGTGTGTGCGTGTGTGTGCGTGTGTGTGTGCGTGTGTGTCTGTGTGTGTGTGTATGTGTGTGTGTGTGTGTGGCAGGTGTTTTGCCTCACCACGCACCATCCATCAAGTCAAATGGGCGAATGACAGGAAGAACAAAAACAAACCCGTCGCTTCGGCAAGAATAAACCACTGATGGCGACCAATGACAAGTGTTTATTGTGTGTGTGTGTGTGTGTGTGTGTGTGTGTGTGTGTGTGTGTGTGTGTGTGTGCGTGAGAGAGAGATGAAGGTGTGTGTTTGTGGGTATGTATCTTTGTGTGTATGTGTGGGTTGAATTGAAAGAGAGACAAAACAAAGCAGATGAGAGATGAGTGAGATGGAGGAGGGAGAAAAGCTGTTTATTGGTTTACCATTTTAGTAAGCCAACACACACACACACACACACACACACACACACACACACACACACACACACACACACACATATTGGCGTGCTCTGTAAGTAGATATTTCCAAGATAACAAACTCTCAATCCCAGTGAAGCTCATGATATACTCACCACCAGCTGGACTGGGAGGAAACCATTTCAAATGCATTTTTACTTAAAATGTCATTATCTGTAAAAAGCCTTCGGAAAAGTAGACATCGTTTTGAAAGAGGACGCGTTTCTAACACGAGGAACGCTTTAATGTCAAATCTAATTGTTTTACAAATGGCTGATAGTTTGTGAAAAGGTAAAAGAAAGGACATTGTTGAAAGTCATGAATTAGGTTAACATTAGGTTTAACATTAGGGTTAGGGGCTATAGTGTGTGTGTGTGTGTGTGTGTGTGTGTGTGTGTGTGTGTGTGTGTGTGTGTGTGTGAGACGGATAGTGGGGACCTCCTCCAGCTGTCTGGGGGTAATGAGAAGCTGTCAGCAGCAATAGGACACAACACACACACACACACACACACACACACACACACACACACACACACACATCACTTTATATTAATGTAAAGATTTAAAGATTTAAAGTGCAATATTTTTAAGATCCGACTTACTTGTTTATTTATGACAACATATAGAGTAGCTCTCATATCTTTACACAGACTCTAAATCTTTATATATTTCACTTTTTTCCCCCCTTGTTTCTAATAACTGTCTCTCCTGTTCCTGAGTGTGTGTGTGTGTGTGTGTCATACCCCTCCACACACACATACAATTCCTTCCTTCATCTACTGAAACCCATGCAGAAATAACCACACACACACACACACACACACACACACACACACACACACACACACACACACACACACACACACACACACACACACACACACACACACACACACACACACTCACCAGCAGGTTGGACCCCAGGGCTCAGTTTTGGGAGGAAACTCCCTTTCTAATTTTCCTCATAAAGACTCTAATGAAGACTAATGACGGAGCAAGGTGTGTGTGTGTGTGTGTGTGTGTGTGTGTGTGTTTTAACAGCCTGTTCTGTCTGGGAATGTCTCTGTTCTCTCGCTCCTTCCTCCTTCCATCATTATATGTGTTGCCATGTTTCCTCTCTTTTCATTCGTGTGTTTTTTAAAGGAAACAAATTGAAGTATGCCCAAAAAATAATAATCGAAAAGACACGGTAAAGTTATCCATAAAAACACATTTAAAAAGTCATAAAAAAGATATTAAAAAATATAAAAAGTTGAATGTATCCATTAAATAATAAAAAGTCATAGTTTATTGTATATTAAAATGTTATCTTTACATTTCTACTTTTCACATCGAATGAGCAGACCGTGTTCTCTGGAT
>CM070489.1:3085643-3090643 GCA_036324585.1 Champsocephalus esox
TAAAAAACAAATCCAGAATAGGCGGCAGAGTGTGACGCTGTGATTGGTCTGAATGTGGATGAATAACAAATCACAAAATATACAGGATTTATTTGACGTAGCCTACTTTTTGTGGTTACAATCTGACATCACATCGTAGCATTACAGTTCAGTTTATTTATAATATTATTATTTATTTGTATTTTTTATAAATTAAAAAAAACGTGTTTATGGGGTGGCCCTCTCTGGCCTTCCCACGGCGCCGGGTCTGCGCCGCTATGACATTTGTAGTTTTGAGGGAAATATATTGACAACTATTGGATGAATCGGCATGAAATGTGAAATGTGAAAATGTGAAATCTTAATAGAAAAATCATTTTAACACTAGAACCGCCAACGGGTCAATTTTACCCGCAGCTGTTTCTTGATTGTATGTAACTTTTTTTCAATAAAATATTAAAGTTTCCCAGTCCGTGACTTTTCCTGAAAGTGTGTTATGTAACACCCTCTGTTGTTAAAAATTGTCAATATGAAGTCATATTGAAAAAAACTTAATTTGTTTTGCCATTTATAACTATATCTGACAGCGGGTAATATTTACCTCATAAAAAATATAGCGTAAACATGACATGTTGCTATAGCAACGCCTTTTGTCTACTGCGGTTCCTTATAGATAGAGAGATTGAGAGATAGATAGATAGATATATAGATATATATATATATATATAGATAGATCGATAGATAGTAGATAGAGAGAGAGATAGAGAGATTTGTACCTAAACAAAACACAAGTCTAACACCAAGCGTTTAAATCAGCACTGGTAGCGATATTTTATACTATATTATACTATATCATATGAAAAGCTGAGAGTCCACAGATTCTGTTGGTATAAGTTGCATCCCCGTGCGATCAAAGCTCACTGTTCTACATGATAAATAAAAGAACATCGTACCTTGAAAATCAATAGCGGGTACATTTGACCCGTTGGCGGTTTTAGGTATACGGCGACCTCTGGCGGTTCTCGTGTTGAAGCTGATGACTTCTCCTGTACCGCCAACTTGAGGTTGACATTTGTGGTTTTTAGTTAAATATCTTGACAACTCTTGGCATATTGTATTAGTTGTACCCTTGGTTCAGACGTTGTTAACTATCCCAAGATCAAGTCGAGAAATAATCATTTTAAAATGATACACACAATGGCTTTAGAAAAGGCGTTGTCTTGAGTGAATATGGCAAATTACATTTATAATGTGGTTCTGTGGGTGTTGTTGTTTCCTTGTGACTTCAATCCAATCTGAACAATATGTATGGGGCTTTCATTTGGTGAAAAGAGACTTTAAATTCTACTATCTGCGATTAGTTCTCCTGGTTTCATTGTTTCTGGCACTTTTTGGTCATCAGGGCTCTGAGAGGTTTGTTCCAGATAGATCCCAGAGAAATCATTTTAGACTTCGATTAACCTCGAATTTTCCTCATGAGGTTGGTGGTTTTGAGTAAAATATCTCAACAGCAATTGAGTACTTGTGTTGTAGTAGTTCCTCGTGTAAAATGTTGTTGAGTCATATCAATGGGGCTTTGGATTTGGTGGGAACAATAATGTGCAAAAGTGACTTTCATTTCAAGAAGCTTGGTGAAGTTTCCCCGATACTGGGACTTTTGTACGCTATGTGTGTATGTGTGTGTGTGTGTGTGTGTGTGTGTGTGTGTGTGTGTGTGTGTATGTGTGTGTGTATGTGTGTGTGTGTGTGTGGTCTAGCATTACTATACTTGTGGGGACCTACATTTGTTTACATAGTCACGTGTGGGACTGGCTTCCCTTATGGGGACAAATTGGAGGTCCCCATGAGGGGAATCATTAATTTTAGGGTGAAGACTTGGTTAGGGTTAGGTTAGGGTTTGGGTAAGGGTAAGGGTAAAGTTAAGGGTAAGGTTAAGGGTAAGGGTAAGAGTTAGGGTTAGGCATGTGCTGGTTATGGTTAAGGTTAGGATAAGTCTCCAGGAAATGCATGTAAGTCAATGTAATGTCCCCTGAAGTGATGTATACATGGTATTTGTGTGTGTGTGCATGTGTGTGTGTGTGTGTGTGTGTGTGTGTGTGTGTGTGTGTGTGTAAAACACCACAGGACAGCAGTCATTATAATACTGTATATTTGCAGTCAGCTCAAACCCAGAGAACAGTGACAGACTGAGAGATCATCAGGAGAAAAAAATAATACAAATAAAACAAGACTGAATGTTTTTGTTTCTATCTACACGGAATATCCCTTTAACACCCCCAAATATCCCACCCCCACCCCGACACCCCCCACCCCTCATCCCTCCCATACACATTTCAAATAGTAATCAACAAATAAACAAACAAATAAACACGCAGTGGAATAAACAAAACTGCAACACAACAGTCTGCACTTTTAGTAGGTCAGAAAATCAGGGAGTAAAACGTTTCTTGTGTTTTCGAGGAGCGCTTGATTTCAACATCTGAAGTACTCTTGCATCGGGGCAGCTTTTTAATAAACAAATCAAACTCTCCACGTTGATCATTTCACAAACACCAGAAACTCAACATCTTGGTCACGGGAAACAAGGGGTCAAACGGTGAAAAGGAAGAGAATCCAACGTACCTACTTCAAAGGATAAAATATCGTGTCTAAAAATCACTCCATTGCCATAAAAAAAGGGTTTGTTTTTTTAACGTTTTGCATGGTTTGAGAAACAGGTTATTATTATTATTAAGACGTGATAGAAAATACATTGAAAAGCTGCATCCAACATTTTCAGAGTAATGCCTCCTTAAAAAGGGAAAAAGAGATAGAAGAAGAAGAAGAGAAGCAGGAGATAGAAGGGGGCGAGGGAGGTAAAGGAGGATAAAATAAGCCAAATGACAACATAAGAAGTTTTCCCATGCATTCTTTTCAGTCCCTGTACGGAAAACAAAAATGAATGAAACATGAGAGACAGAAATAGCCTCCAGAGTTTTACTTTTTTTTTACATCCCTTCCCGATATTTTTTTTTACACTACACGTCTCAAATCCTGAGCTCCTCTTATTGGCTGATTATCGTCCAATCAGAAGGGAGTAGACAACCAGCCAATGAGGTCAACCGCATTTTTTTTAAGTCATTTCAAAAACCGATTTTTTTTTGCCACAAGATGTCCGAACCGAGTTCATTTGTGAAAGCTTGTTGAAAGTATTCCGGTACTTTTCCGTTGCTTCCATCTCCTTGTTTTTATTTATTCTTACCAAAACAAACAAGGTGAGATAAGTCCCAGTGCAGGTAGAGAAAAAAAGGAATGAATGGAGTGGATTTTATCTAAAAAAATAAGAAGAAGATAAAGAAGTAGAGACGACCCCAGCGAGTCCAAATCAGGAGTGTTTGTGTCTTCTAGTAGTCTCATAGTTTGTTTTGTAGCAACGTCAAAACGTTTTTAGCAAAGAATAAAATCCCGCCGGGGGAAAGTGGTTTCGTGATTTCGTGGAAACGGGCTGGTGGAGTTCTTCTGTGCAGGAGCGGGGAAAGTGGTCAAGGGGGCGGGGCTTCACGGAGAGAAGGCGGGGCTTCAGGGGGAGGGGTGGGGCTTCAGGACGACGAGGAGGCGGTCTTTCTAGAACATCATGGGGGTCTTCAGAAAGGACCGGGAGTCTAGGGGGAAAAATAAACTCCGTTAAAGACGACATTTTAGGCTTACTTTCACGTTCATATTTGTATGAAGTGTCTCTACTGTGACGTGTTTCCATGTTTTCATATTCAAAAAGGTCCACCAAGGTGCTTTTTCAATTATTTGTAAACCTTTTTATTGACTAAAGGCCAAGTTGACATATTTAAATGTCTTGTTTTTCACCGACCAGCAGCGTGAAACCCAAATAAATGTTGTTAACTATCAAAGAAGTCCAAAAAAAAGAGCAAATATTCACATTTTAAAGCTTTAAACAGTTAAGTTAAAGCCTTTTATTGTCATTATACACAGAGTATAACGAGATTCAGAGCAAAACATACAAAAAAATACATAACACTAAAAAACACGGCAATAGGACAGACAACATACAATCATACGGGGGAATAAATAGTTACAAATATTGATGTAAAAATAGTATATAAAGTGCATTAAAAGTGTGTGTATGTGTGGGAATGGTTACGGTTACTGCATTAAGTGTGGTGGTTGAGCAGCCGGACGGCCCAGGGGTAGAAACTGTAAACTTTGCAATGTTCGCATCAAACAGTGATGTTGGGTCACTTTTTAAAACTGCATTAGTTTTCTGTTGATCGCCTAATCATTTCTTCTCCACTATTAAGTCACTTAACCAATTATAGGACAATTTAATTTGACGCCAGTAAGATTTCCCAATTTCTAACATTTGAAAGTGTTTGTTTCTAGATTTCTGTAAATAGGTCAAAACATATGTAAAAGATCGAATAAACTGACATTCGTCTCGGAACAACCCATGCATTTTTTTATTTAAATAAACCCAACCTTTTCAGTCTTAAAACCCCCATCGCTGCACATAATACACCATATCGATCTATACCTTCCAGCACAATTCAGATCAGAGGCGCCTCTTCATGTGTATAGCATGGAGGTTCTTCACGGTGTATCTAATGAGCTTCGTACGGGACCCCTCGCTCCGGTCATGATTATTAACGCAGGACGTGGGTTTTTAGCTGAATTAGTTTCATGTTGTTCTCCCTTTATGCAGCGTTTATGATACAAATCTCACATCTCCAATTTTGCCCTGGTCGGCTCTCTCTCTCTCTCATTTCACCTCCGTCTTTCTCCTTCCGCTCCCCGTAGTGCTTTAACTGCACCCCACACACACACACACACACACACACACACACACACACACACACACACACACACACACACACACACGCAGCACGCACGCACGCACGCACGCACACCTTCCTCTCCCCGCGGTGTCATTGTTTTCTGCGAACGTTGCAAAGTGTTTACATTTCTGCATAACAGAAACCATAAACCTGCCCTCCTATTTCTCCTCTCGGCATTCACTACTTTTTTACTCG
>CM070489.1:3095643-3128143 GCA_036324585.1 Champsocephalus esox
ACTTTTCCCATTGATTTAGACATACTATCACGTTTCCCATTGATTTAGACATACTATGACGTTTCCTATTGATTTAGACATTCTATGATTTTTCCCCATTGATTTAGAAATACTATGACTTTTTCCCATTGATTTAGACATACTATGACTTTTCCCCATTGATGTAGACATACTATGACTTTTCCCCATTGATTTAGACATACTATGACTTTTTCCCATTGATTTAGACATACTATGACTTTTCCCCATTGATTTAGACATACTATGACTTTTCCCCATTGATTTAGACATACTATGACTTTTCCCCATTGATTTAGACATACTATGACTTTTCCCATTGATTTAGACATACTATGACTTTTCCCATTGATTTAGACATACTATGACTTTTCCCATTGATTTAGACATACTATGACTTTTCCCCATTGATTTAGACATACTATGACTTTTCCCATTGATTTAGACATACTATGACTTTTCCCCATTGATTTAGACATACTATGACTTTTCCCATTGATTTAGACATACTATGACTTTTCCCCATTGATTTAGACATACTATGACTTTTCCCCATTGATTTAGACATACTATGACTTTCCCCATTGATTTAGAAATACTATGACTTTTCCCCATTGATTTAGAAATACTATGACTTTTCCCCATTGATTTAGACATACTATGACTTTTCCCATTGATTTAGACATACTATGACTTTTCCCATTGATTTAGACATACTATGACTTTTCCCATTGATTTAGAAATACTATGACTTTTCCCATTGATTTAGACATACTATGACTTTTCCCATTGATTTAGACATACTATGACTTTCCCCATTGATTTAGAAATACTATGACTTTTCCCCATTGATTTAGACATAGTATGACTTTTCCCATTGATTTAGACATACTATGACTTTTTTACCGATATTCCAAGATTTTCGACATAATATACTATGCCTCTATTTTGAGATTTTAAAAAATATTTTCTGCATACTATTCTATGACCTTTTTTGATATTTTCTACATAGGCTACGACTTTTTTCCCGATTTTTTCGACACACCGTACTTCGACTTTTTTTGATAAATTCGACATATTTTGACTTTTTCCCCAAATTTTCGACATACTATACCATGACTTTTATTCTATATTCTCGACATGGTACGACTTTTTTATGACTCGTTTATTTACGTGGTCTCTCGCTGCTTTATGTTCCGGATGTTTTACAGGAACTGTGTCTCTATGAAATGTCTCCTATATCTCCGTGAAATGTGTCCTGTGTCTCTGTGAAATGTGTCTCTGTGAAATGTGTCCTGTGTCTCTGTGAAATGTGTCCTGTGTCTCTGTTAAATGTGTCTCTGCAAAATATATCCTATATCTCTGTGAAATGTGTCCTGTGTCGGTTAAATGTCCCCCTTCTCTCTGTCTCTCTGTCTCTGTGTCTCTCTGTCTCTGCTCACCTCTGCTCTGTAGTTCGGAGGTGAGCTGTCTCTCCAGACTCTCTCTCATCTCTCGCTCTCTGTACAGCTCCATCTTCAGCTCTCGTTTCTCCGCCTGGATCTGTTTGTCCTGAACCCGGGCGTTCTCCACGGCCACCTTCAGAAGACCCTGAGGAACACGTGAGGAAGACGAAGAGGATGAAGAACAACACTATAAGGACTTTAGATTATCTACATGTCAAATTATAAGCAGCACAAATTAAATATTTTGATAGAAAAAGGTCTTCGCTTTGACTTTATTCTGCTTCACCACTTTGCTGGATCGACAACTGCAGTTCATGAACAGTCAATAATACGCTCTACATTACCTACAGTTTTGTGGTGCTATTGGACAATTATACATTTTCAATAATACTACAGTAGTACATTTCAAAATGGTAGGTATCAACAAACCTTGATATTAATATTAAGAATATTCAAAAATGTACTTGTAAAATCTTGCATATTTCACTTTTTGCCGCTGCCTTTTATTTGATTTGAGCTTTTATTCATTTGTTTGATCTCGTCTTTTAAAGGACTGTTTTGCCCTTTATTTAAAGTCTTAATGTCTTCTTTTAGTTGCCTTGTTTAAATTAAACTTACCTTTCCTCGTTCTTATTTGGATTTCTGATTTTTTTTAAATAATGTTATGTTGGTTGAATACACATATTTCACACATTTAGTATTTTACATTTCTATTTTCAATCATGATTCTTAAGTAGAAGAATTTATTTCACATCTTGAAGAAGAGGGGACACATGTTGATGTAGAAGAGACATGAAGAAGAGGGGACACATGTTGATGTAGAAGAGACATGGAGAAGAGGGGACACGTGTTGATGTAGAAGAGACATGAAGAAGAGGGGACACATGTTGATGTAGAAGAGACATGAAGAAGAGGGGACACATGTTGATGTCGAAGAGACATGAAGAAGAGGGGACACATGTTGATGTAGAAGAGACATGACGAAGAGGGGACACATGTTGATGTAGAAGAGACATGAAGAAGAGGGGACACATGGTGATGTAGAAGAGACATGAAGAAGAGGGGACACATGTTGATGTAGAAGAGACATGAAGAAGAGGGGACACATGTTGATGTAGAAGAGAAATGAAGAAGAGGGGACACATGTTGATGTAGAAGGGACATGAAGAAGAGGGGACACATGTTGATGTAGAAGAGACATGAAGAAGAGGGGACACATGTTGATGTAGAAGAGACGTGAAGAAGAGGGGACACATGTTGATGTAGAAGAGACATGAAGGAGAGGGGACACATGTTGATGTAGAAGAGACATGAAGAAGAGGGGACACATGTTGATGTAGAAGAGACGTGAAGAAGAGGGGACACATGTTGATGTAGAAGAGACATGAAGAAGAGGGGACACATGTTGATGTAGAAGAGACATGAAGAAGAGGGGACACATGTTGATGTAGAAGAGACATGAAGAAGAGGGGACACATGTTGATGTAGAAGAGACGTGAAGAAGAGGGGACACATGTTGATGTAGAAGAGACATGAAGAAGAGGGGACACATGTTGATGTAGAAGAGACATGAAGAAGAGGGGACACATGTTGATGTAGAAGAGACATGAAGAAGAGGGGACACATGTTGATGTAGAAGAGACATGGAGAAGAGGGGACACATGTTGATGTAGAAGAGACATGAAGAAGAGGGGACACATGTTGATGTAGAAGAGACATGAAGAAGAGGGGACACATGTTGATGTAGAAGAGACAGGTGGATTTTGCACGATAGGTGACCTTTAATAAAGGGTGTAAAGTACCTGTATGTTGGTGAGGAGGGTCTCCACTGACGAGAGGCCGTCAGCGAACAGGAAGGGAGCGGGGAACCCGGGGGGCAGCGCCGGCCCCAGAGAGGACTCTTCTGAGGGGGGAGAACAGAGTTAGGGTTTGGGGAGAATAGTTTACATATTTACCTTTTTTAACGATGGCATTATAAGAAAAAGATTTCTATAAGTATTTATGACTTTTTTGTACATACTATATTTATTTTTGTTGACATACTATACTATTAAAATTTGTTGTACATAGTATTTTTTTTTACATACTAATACATTTTTTCGAAAAATGTCACCGTACTGTACTTTTTTACATACTATACAGTACAATGTGTTTTTTTTCTGATACATGTTTGAGATGTTTCCATCAGCGATATATCGTCACGAGCTCCGGGCGACGTTTATGAAATGTTGATGTTTACTAAGGTATAAAAAGCAACGAAGCAACATCAGAGAAATCAATTACTCTAAACACACACGCACACGCGCACGCACACACACACACACACACACACACACACACGGGTCGTTAGTATTCAGACAATCATGTGTGGTACTAATTGGCAAGGATTAAAGACATCCTTGATTTGCGTGTGTCAGTGTATGTGTGTGTGTGAGTGAGTGTGTGTGTGTGTGTGTGTTAATCGTGAGTGTGTGTGTGTGTTAATCGTGAGTGCGTCACAGTGTCTGATCAGCCCTTAATGCCTAACAAACTGACAACTGGGTTAACTCTGCTGTGAAATTAACGCTGATTAAGATGCACTTTAACACACACACACACACACACACACATCCCCTATCTGCCACTTCATCCATACATCCCTCTGCTCCACCTCTCCTCTCATATCTTTCTTCATCACTTTTTCCTCGTCATCTTCATCCTTACAACTTTGTTCTTTCCCAATTTCCACATGTTCATCCTCTTCCTCCATCTTGTTTCTCTTCCTGTCCTCGTTCATGATTAACCTGTCCCCCCGAATCATTACAACACGTTCTGTCTGTCCGTGTCTTTATTTAAAGGGGCCCTAATATGCTCATAGTACACAACACATATAATACAAAAACTCTTAGGCTCTTCACTGTCCCAGAGAAAATAGATGATATGAAGGTTGCTTAAAGCATAAGAAGTGAAAGCATATCAGTCAAAACGAACACAAAGAAAGCCCAATGTGTCGTGATGTTTAGGACGATGTCTTCATCTCGGGAATGCTCCGTAGAGAAAAGTGTGTGTTGGATTTCCACGGGCACAATCATTGATGAAGGACACTTGCATAAGGCTGCAAAACATTCTTTTCGAAGGTTTCCCAACCTTTTTCCCAAGAGCCCCCCCCAAATGACAAATGGAGGGGGGGATGGGTAATTAAAGTTTAAAAGTCTCAAAATGCTACAACTACTGTCACAAACTGGGTGAATGTGAAGTATTGTGTTAAAGGAGGATGGAAGCGTAATCAAGGAGCGCTATTGGAGCGACTTTGATGGTTATTGGACTCAGGATTCATTCCTCTGGATTCCCGCTGGATGACGAAATGAAAGGACGGCGGAAGTGGAACCAATTCACAAAGGGATTAAACTGTTTGAAACACACGCTCAAAGTAAGCCGGATTCTGCCGATGTGTTTATGTGGATTCAAAAGTCGTACATAATCTACAAAATGGAGGAGACCGATCTGATCGGAGAAACTGACGAATAATCCAACTGAAGCCGGCGTGGACAATGACTGTTTTAAAAAGAAGAAACATTTCTATTAAAGAAACGATTACACGTTTCTGTCTTTGTATGCCTTTAATACCAACTTGAATTTTTATTCAAATTAATTCATCAATTATTTTTTATATTTTATTGAAATGTAGAGACAAGGCTTTTAGTGACAATCATGTATTACGTTACAATTATATAATTTTTTTTTAAATCATCTGAGGCCTGGCGCCCCCCCAGGTTGTGAACCACTGCTCTAGAAGTATCTTCGCACATCCTTAAGACATCACTTAATGTTGAATACAGATCGTAGATAAGCAGCTTTTTCTCACACAAGTCTCTATGCTGTAAAGGTTTTAACACTTATGTCAAATAATTTATTTGATAGCTTTGTTATTAAACGGTATTTAAGTCACACTCTACAGGCCGGTCTGTCCGCCATCAAGACACCGTATCCTGCCATATTTGACTCCACATAATAAGTTGACTAGGCCCTTTTTGATTTCATTTTTTCACTTAACCCTCCTATTGTCTTCGCCCCCCCCCTTACTTTGGTGTTCGTGGTCCCGTTTTAACTGCTATTACATTAACACAAAAACCATTAATCATCACCACATGTCTTTTAACACGCTTTCAAACTGTACATATTGTATCAGAGTACTAGTATACATGAAGAACTGCAGTACATATACAAAGAACAGACACTGGACATGTGTTGTGTGCCAGGTGTGATCCATGTGGGGGAGGGGCACATAAGAGCGGGAAATGTATCAAATTGACCGGGAACACCATGGTGTTACAAAGTTCACTAAATCATCCACAATGCAATGCAAGTGGTGATCAGCCATTTTATATGTTCAAATGTCTCCTGTGAAGGATATCATGAAGCCTCGATGCAATCGAATGGAAAACTAAAAAGTTCTGATTGATGAAAGCAGTACATGGGTCAGAGTTGACCCGAAGACAACGGGAGGGTTAGCGTGTGAGTTGTATTTCCATGAGCACAGGAATGGCAGACTTGACTGATGCTGTCAGGGGGATGTTTCTGACATTATTCAGATGTTTTATACTTTTTTTGCCGTCTTTCTTTCGTCTCTTTCAAAGTGAGTTCGCTCAACTTTCTCCAAGACCACAGAGAGCCTAAGGAAACGACTCCTATCTACTCTTTACAATATTTAAGGGTTTAATATTCCTTTAAAGTCCACGCTCTTAAGAGCAGCAGATTCCTGTATCGATTTTATAGAGCTGCAGCAGCAGGTGAAGAATTAAAACAGAGTGTGTCATAAGAATGGAAACACACTCCGAGTGTGTGCGTGTGGGAGGAGAGGCCTCACATGCTTTTAGTGTGTGACCTCTTGACCCCTTTTAGCCATGCCTCCTTCACTTAGCCTCCCCTCCTCCCCCATCTATCTCCCTCTATCTGTGCCTCCTCACTCCTCATCCTCTGATTGATGGCTCAGAGACAGGTGATCAATAGGAGGGGCTGAACATCCTGACGTGTGTGTGTGTGTGTGTGTGTGTATGTGTGCACGTGCGTGTGTGTGTGTGTGTGCATGTGCGTGTGCGTGTGTGTGCGTGTGCGTGTGTGTGTAAATACAGTAGATGAGGAAATCCCTCTAAGTGAGGACAATTTGTCAGTTGTCAAAACCAAATGGGTGAGGGTTTAGATTAAGGTGGGTAATGGAATATCTTCACTTATATAAAAGTGTGTGTGACAGTGTGTGTGTCTATGTGTTTGTGTGAGTGTGTGTTTGTGTCTATGTGTGTGGTCCAACCTTTGTCCTTTGTTATTTTCTTGATGGGTGCAGCAGGGTTGGTCAGCGCAACATCTGCATCAGCTGACACCAATCCTGTTGAGAGGAAAAGGCACAGTGAGTGTGTGTGTGTGTGTGTGTGTGTGTGTGTGTGTGTGTGTGTGTGTGTGTATAAACACACAGTATGTCTGCATGTATGTTGTGTCTGCAGAGGCATGTGTATCTGTGGGTGTGACTTGTTTGTTTAAATTGTAGATTACATGCAAGGTGTATACACGTACAAAATATTCAGTTTTATATTTTCTCCATTGTATTTCACGGATAGTTTTTCCTGCTTAAAATCTCAGAAAATATGATAAAAAAGTCAAAAAATAAAAGGTTCTTAAATGTTTTGTCTGACCACCAACATAATAGTTTAACATAATATATAAAAGAGTAAATTCAAGAGAAAATAGACGCATTTAAGACGCTAAAACTAGTAAATATTTACCACTGGAGCATTAAAACTTGACTTCATCCAAACACTTGCAGCTTTACCCAGTATATGTGTCATACTGGTGTGTGTGTGTGTGTGTGCGTGCATGCGTGTGTGTGTGTGTGTGTGTGTGTGTGTGCCTGCATGCGTGTGTGTGTGTGTGTGTGTGTGTACCCAGTCTTTCGGGCGAGCTGGAGGCCGAGCTGCTGGGCTGCGACTGCAGAGGAGTGTTCATCTCATCGACAGACGGAGAGAGAGAGGGACTGTCACACACTCTCTCCTGCAGAGAGGGGGAGAAAGAGAAGGGTGAGATATGGAGGGGTGAGATATGAAGAGGTTGAGGTGTGAAAGAGTGCATTGATGTGAAGATCTGAAGTAAATCATTAGAGGTTTCTATGGGTTACCATGGATTTAAGAGACACTGCAATGTTGAAGATTTACTGTTGGGTAGTTTAATATGCAGCAGTGTATCGTATTCATTAAGATTTTTTTTTGTACCTTATAGAAAGATTTTCAAAATGTTTGGACATTGACATCTTTTGCATAATTTTAGTTCATTATTTCCTTTTGTTCTGACCATTATTTAAATCTTTTTTTAGGACGATTTCATATATTTTTAGATGTTTTATTTTTTACATGTTTCTTTGGAAAATTCTCACATTATTCAGAAACTTTTCAAAATGAATTTTTTTACATATTTTCGGACTATTTAAAGAAAATCTAAATATGTTTCTGGAATGTTTTCACATATTTTGGGGATTTTTTTGTCATATACTTTAGGCTATTTCTTTGAAACTTCTTATACATATTTATTCATATTTATTATTCACATAAATACATGTTGTTGTGTGTATTTATCACTTAAAATTAACAGCCTTTTGCAATGTCAATGAAGTTGAATTTACTCTAAAAGAATAACAAAAGCTATTTTTCGAGGTGTTCCACAGGGATCATATTTGGATCCTCTTTGGTTTTCATTTAAACGTTTTTCAGAGTCCGTAAAAACGTGTGTGTGTGTGTGTCTCACCTTGATGACGGGCGCCCGGTGTACGTGAGTGTGTATCTGCTGCGCGGCGGCGGCCATGTTGGCGATGGTGTTGAGGTGGTTCATCTGGGACATCGCCATGGCAACAGATGCAGGGGGAAGGCCCATGGGAAGCAGCGGGTGAGGCATCATCATGAAGGGGAGGTCCAACCCTGAGAGAGGGAAATTAACTTTATATAAAGGGAAATACATTGAATTAAATAAGGGTAGAGAGAAAAACATTAACGTCACATTGTCATTATTTGATTCTGCATGATACAGTTTATTCATCTCACAAATGTAGGTGTTTTTTAGTCAAATTGTTTCCATTCTGTCCACATTTGATCGTTGTTTTACTGTCAGTTGAAAGTATGTTTGACATGTTTACTTAAAACAAAAAACGTGTAAAGGATGGGCTGGAAAACACAATTTATCCTGTTATAACTCAATGTTTCACTTTGAAGCTTCACATTAAAAAATGTTTATATTCATGTCTTTTGTGCAATTTTTTCTCACAAAAGACATGAATGAACTTGTCTTTTTGGAAACATTGTCTACATTTTGTCGTTGCTGGAAGACTGTGCAAACTGTCACTTTTAAGACGTTTTATTCATTTAATTGATTATTTTGTACCAAAGACTTCTTAACGCTTAGATGCACGAGTGACTGGACCCTACACTCTTCCATAAGTGGGTCAAAAAGGACGTGTGTTAGAATGATGTGTTTTTATGCAAAACTTATATTTTTGGTTCACACTCGAAATATTTTATATTTAATTGTTCACTATTTATAAATGTAGACATTTTTTTTTACATTTTTGACCCACTTATGGAAGCTTGGGGTAGCAACAAAAACTATAATTTCTTAAAATGTAAGACATTTCAATTTAAAATGTGAATGGCGTGATATCCAAAACATGTTTTTTGAGGAAAAGCTGGAATATGAAATGATAACAAAATGTAAATACAAAGATACTCGAAGAAAACCACCTCACCGGTTACAAAAAGACCCACTGATGCATCTAAGGGTTAAAAGGAAGTATTAATACCGAGTGGGTTTGTCCAGTATCATTGATTTTGCTTCAAGTAAAAAGCCTCCTCCAGCTTTAACTCTTCCAGTCTTTTTTTAAGCGTTGAATCATTTTCGATTTTTCTTTTCAGGCTGTGAAACGCAGCCTGTGTGAGAGTCGGTCTGAACTCCTGTTGAACTTCACCCTGAGCCGAGAGAGGCAGAGGTGTCAGAGTCTGGATAGTAAAAGGTGACGAAGAGGAGGAGGAGAGGAGGAGGAGAAGAGAAGGAGGAGGTGAAAATGTGGAGGTCAGAGGGTTAAAGGGTGACGAGGCAGAGGATAGAGGTCAGCTTTGGCTTGGATTTCATTTCTCTTTCATTTCCTTTCTGTTTTTAAAAGACTTTAAATGTTTCCTTTGTATTTCTTTATCCTTCATTCGTTCCTTACCTCTTTTTATTCCTATTTTTGTATCCTTTTCCCAATTATCGTAGCGCTTTAGTTTCTAGCTTGCCCTTTAGTTAAATAGTTCAAAAAGGGTGATGAGGCCTTTTAGTTCATTCAACCGTTGCCTCTCTTAACTCCTGTGTTCTACCAGGGTTGGGAGGGTTACTTTGTAAATGGAATCAGTTACTGATTACTGATTACATGGCTCTGAAAGTAATCCGAATACAGTTACAGTTACGTGTCTTAACGTAATCAGATTACTTTTAGATTACTTTTGGATTACTTTCTTTTTCCATCACAGATGGATGTTTTGGTGAACAGGAGACACAAACAAGCAAAAGGAAACTGAACGTGTTTTTACTGTTTTCATGGCTTATCAAGAGCACACTGAAACATCACATCTGAAACGATGTAACAACATAATAAACTCTTTGGGGATGCAGCTTGGGATGTGAGGACATGCTTAGAACGGGCGTGTCGCCTTCTGTCCGGCCAGTGTTGGCAGGACATGAATTAAAATGTCGAACTCGGACTTCATTTTAAGGACATTTCAGCCAGGGGGGTAGAGCTGTATTTGTTTAAGCACCGGATCGGCAACACAGGAGAGTGTGTGCACCAGTCTGCCTTGATCTATGAATTCATGTCCGTGACTCTCACAGTATCTGCTGCCCAGCTGCTTTATAGAAGGAACACCTCCTTCACTTCATGACATCTCTGCAGCGACAGGAGGCAGCGGGAGGGTTAGCTCAGCCTCTGAGAAGAGGAGCGCGCACCGCCTTTCACGCACCGCCTTTCACGCACCGCCTTCACTGTGTTTACCTTCAGAATCATTAGTAAGGCTAAAGGGCGACCGCAGGCTGATGTGTTTTAACCACACACACACACATACACACACACACACGCGCGATTTAAACGCAGACTTGTGTTCCTCCATGTTTCGTTGTTATTGTTTCACTGAGCGAGCGGACCCGCGATTTTTTTTCAAACGCATTTTTTGGTCCATCTGCGGCGGTAATAGGTTTTGTGCGCTGTGATGATTCGGCTGTACCTACTTGAATATTAAATGTTGAGAGGAAATCTTTCCACCAATAATTCCAATAAGTAATCCAAAATGTATTCACTTCAGGTTTACGAAAGTAACTGTAATCAGATTACTCGTTCTTCAAATGTAACGCGAGCTGAATACAGTTACTTGATTTTTGTATTCTGATTACGTAACGCCGTTACATGTATTCCGTTACAACCCAACCCTGGTTCTCCCTTTCTCCTCCTCACTTCCTCACACCTTCCTTCCAATCATCTCTTCCTTTACTTTAAATAATATCCTCCCATCTTTTTCTGACACACTGGATGTGTTCGATTCACTTAAATTCCCCCTCTAACCCTGAACCTCCTGAAAGCATAACCTTGACTTTTGACCACTGACCTCAGACCCTGAAACACCACACACACACACCACACACACACCACCACACACCACACACACCACACACACACACACTTTAAAAGGACGACCTCCCATAAGACGTTCACTCTGACTAAAGTCGCCTCAGCTGTCGGAAACACGTGCCAAAAAAAGAAAAATAAACGACAGCGGCTGCTTTCATTCCAATGAAACAATAACACTGATTGCTGTTGTCGTGACGACTGAAGTGAAAGAATAATCAATGTGAGTGTTTGTCACCTCCCAGCGTGTGTGTGTGTGAGTGGAAAAACATCACTTCTGCAATAAGAAAATGAGCGAGAGTGTGTTTCTGTTTGTCTCTTTCAATATGTGTGTGTGTGTGTGTGTGTGTGTGTGTGGTGTTGATGAATCGAGTCATTTAGTAGAGTGTGTGCTGATTAATCCAGGCGGAGTGTTAATACGGGAGATGGGAACAGATTAAATGGCGTACATTAACAAATATTGCCACCCCTTTAAAACACACACACAAACCAAATATGTGTGTGTGTGTGTGTGTGTGTGTGCCCTTCTCCCGTGTACTGTCTCTAGGTGTGCTGAACATATATTTATGTTTGTGTGTGTGTGTGTGTGTGTCCTCACTGTTTGCCAGTAGCTGTTGTTGCTGTTGTTGCAGTTGTTGATGATTGACAGCTCCCATTGGTCCTCCTCTTCCTCCTCCTCCTCCTCCTCCTCCCATTGGTCCTCCTCCTCCTCCTAGTCCTCCTCCATGAGCTCCAGCAGGGGGGCTGGTCAGACGCTCCTTATCCCAGGAACACTCACTTCCTCCTGGGGAGAAAAGGAGGAGAATTAGACCTCCACAACGCCCTGTGGTGCCTTCAGGTGCCGCTGGGATCGTCCCGTGTTCAGAGCTTTGAGTTGTAATGAGGAAACGTGAAGACGCTACGGCGAACATGTGGTGCATTTCATTCGTTTAGTCATTCATAAAATAATACGTTACATTTTTAGAGGCAGAAAAAACTGCTCGATTTTATAATATATTATATTATAATAATTTATAAAAAAGAAAAACGATAGAGGGAAATATTGGCAGATTTCTTACCCTTTTATTTCTTATTTTTTTAAATAACTTAAAGTATTTAGTTGCCAAAGAACACCTTTTAAAACATGACATTTTCGCATGTTTTGACAAAGATCGATGAAAAAGCATCCGCACGAACATCGTTGAGTTTGCAGAAAATCTAATCTCCTAAACGAACGAGACGTTATGAAAGCGGCCGTTAATCGTCGATAAGTGCGTTACACCGATTCAGTTAATGCAGCGTTAAGACCTCTGTAATCACGAGCATAACGTTTCTCATTTCAATAAATATGTTGTGTCACTCTCTCTCTCTCTCTCTCTCTCTCTCTTTACACCTTCATTCCTCCACTCCCCCCCTCTCTCTCTTTCTCCCCCGTTCCCTCTCTCATCCATCTTCATCTCCCTCCATTAGTTTGAATTAGCAACCGTCTCTCTCTATTATTGCCTACTGAACTCCCTGCGCTGTGGTGTGTGTGTGTGTGTGTGTGTGTGTGTGTGTGTGTGTGTGTGTGTGTAGCTGACAGCTGGGCCTCATCCCCTCTGCCATTTACACCAGGGAAGAAAAGAAGTATAAACAGATGGGCAGATGTTCTCTCTCTCTCTCTCTCTCTCTCTCTCTCACACACACCTAAACACGCATGTTGTTTCCTTGCCCTCTCCTCCTTCTCTCTGTCACTTCTTCAGCACCGCCTTCCCTCTCTCTCGTGTGTGTCTGTCCGTGACTATAGGTGTGTGTCCGTTCACCTCTTGAACGCATATTTAATTTTATTGCGTTAAATAAAAAACCTGAGTTGCAAAAAAGTTTCTGAATCAGCAAAATTGCAGCAAAAGGATAAAAATCCCAAAGTTCCGGAACACAGTGACATCACTCACGCTCCGATTGGCTAGCGCTGCAACACATTGTACGTGATAGGCTAAGGGGCGGGACATCTCTAAGCTGGTTGAAAAATCACCTCTTTTCACCCTCTGGTTTCAGACAGAGGGTGAAAAGAGGTGCTGCAGGATGAGAACAATAAAGCGCTTTTTGAACATTAAAGCATGGAGACACTACACACTGGTATACACCTGAACATCAGCAGGAGAGGACTCTTTAAAGTAGAGACACTACACACTGATATACACCTGAACATCAGCAGGAGAGGACTCTTTAAAGTAGAGACACTACACACTGATATACACCTGAACATCAGCAGGAGAGGACTCTTTAAAGTAGAGACACTACATACTGATATACACCTGAACATCAGCAGGAGAGGACTCTTTAAAGTAGAGACTCTACATCCTGATATACACCTGAACATCAGCAGGAGAGGACTCTTTAAAGTAGAGACACTACATACTGATAAACACCTGAACATCAGCAGGAGAGGACTCTTTAAAGTAGAGACACTACATACTGATATACACCTGAACATCAGCAGGAGAGGACTCTTTAAAGTAGAGACACTACATACTGATATACACCTGAACATCAGCAGGAGAGACTCTTTAAAGTAGAGACACAACATACTGATATACACCTGAACATCAGCAGGAGAGGACTCTTTAAAGTAGAGACACTACATACTGATATACACCTGAACATCAGCAGGAGAGGACTCTTTAAAGTAGAGACACTACATACTGATATACACCTGAACATCAGCAGGAGAGGACTCTTTAAAGTAGAGACACTACATACTGATATACACCTGAACATCAGCAGGAGAGGACTCTTTAAAGTAGAGACACTACATACTGATATACACCTGAACATCAGCAGGAGAGGACTCTTTAAAGTAGAGACACTACATACTGATATACACCTGAACATCAGCAGGAGAGGACTCTTTAAAGTAGAGACACTACATACTGATATACACCTGAACATCAGCAGGAGAGGACTCTTTAAAGTAGAGACACTACATACTGATATACACCTGAACATCAGCAGGAGAGGACTCTTTAAAGTAGAGACACTACATACTGATATACACCTGAACATCAGCAGGAGAGGACTCTTTAAAGTAGAGACACTACATACTGATATACACCTGAACATCAGCAGGAGAGGACTCTTTAAAGTAGAGACACTACATACTGATATACACCTGAACATCAGCAGGAGAGGACTCTTTAAAGTAGAGACACTACATACTGATATACACCTGAACATCAGCAGGAGAGGACTCTTTAAAGTAGAGACACTACATACTGATATACACCTGAACATCAGCAGGAGAGGACTCTTTAAAGTAGAGACACTACATACTGATATACACCTGAACATCAGCAGGAGAGACTCTTTAAAGTAGAGACACTACATACTGATATACACCTGAACATCAGCAGGAGAGGACTCTTTAAAGTAGAGACACTACATACTGATATACACCTGAACATCAGCAGGAGAGGACTCTTTAAAGTAGAGACACTACATACTGATATACACCTGAACATCAGCAGGAGAGGACTCTTTAAAGTAGAGACACTACATACTGATATACACCTGAACATCAGCAGGAGAGGACTCTTTAAAGTAGAGACACTACATACTGATATACACCTGAACATCAGCAGGAGAGGACTCTTTAAAGTAGAGACACTACATACTGATATACACCTGAACATCAGCAGGAGAGGACTCTTTAAAGTAGAGACACTACATACTGATATACACCTGAACATCAGCAGGAGAGGACTCTTTAAAGTAGAGACACTACATACTGATATACACCTGAACATCAGCAGGAGAGGACTCTTTAAAGTAGAGACACTACATACTGATATACACCTGAACATCAGCAGGAGAGACTCTTTAAAGTAGAGACACTACATACTGATATACACCTGAACATCAGCAGGAGAGGACTCTTTAAAGTAGAGACACTACATACTGATATACACCTGAACATCAGCAGGAGAGGACTCTTTAAAGTAGAGACACTACATACTGATATACACCTGAACATCAGCAGGAGAGGACTCTTTAAAGTAGAGACACTACATACTGATATACACCTGAACATCAGCAGGAGAGGACTCTTTAAAGTAGAGACACTACATACTGATATACACCTGAACATCAGCAGGAGAGGACTCTTTAAAGTAGAGACACTACATACTGATATACACCTGAACATCAGCAGGAGAGGACTCTTTAAAGTAGAGACACTACATACTGATATACACCTGAACATCAGCAGGAGAGGACTCTTTAAAGTAGAGACACTACATACTGATATACACCTGAACATCAGCAGGAGAGGACTCTTTAAAGTAGAGACACTACATACTGATATACACCTGAACATCAGCAGGAGAGGACTCTTTAAAGTAGAGACACTACATACTGATATACACCTGAACATCAGCAGGAGAGGACTCTTTAAAGTAGAGACACTACATACTGATATACACCTGAACATCAGCAGGAGAGGACTCTTTAAAGTAGAGACACTACATACTGATATACACCTGAACATCAGCAGGAGAGGACTCTTTAAAGTAGAGACACTACATACTGATATACACCTGAACATCAGCAGGAGAGGACTCTTTAAAGTAGAGACACTACATACTGATATACACCTGAACATCAGCAGGAGAGGACTCTTTAAAGTAGAGACACTACATACTGATATACACCTGAACATCAGCAGGAGAGGACTCTTTAAAGTAGAGACACTACATACTGATATACACCTGAACATCAGCAGGAGAGGACTCTTTAAAGTAGAGACACTACATACTGATATACACCTGAACATCAGCAGGAGAGGACTCTTTAAAGTAGAGACACTACATACTGATATACACCTGAACATCAGCAGGAGAGGACTCTTTAAAGTAGAGACACTACATACTGATATACACCTGAACATCAGCAGGAGAGGACTCTTTAAAGTAGAGACACTACATACTGATATACACCTGAACATCAGCAGGAGAGGACTCTTTAAAGTAGAGACACTACATACTGATATACACCTGAACATCAGCAGGAGAGGACTCTTTAAAGTAGAGACACTACATACTGATATACACCTGAACATCAGCAGGAGAGGACTCTTTAAAGTAGAGACACTACATACTGATATACACCTGAACATCAGCAGGAGAGGACTCTTTAAAGTAGAGACACTACATACTGATATACACCTGAACATCAGCAGGAGAGGACTCTTTAAAGTAGAGACACTACATACTGATATACACCTGAACATCAGCAGGAGAGGACTCTTTAAAGTAGAGACACTACATACTGATATACACCTGAACATCAGCAGGAGAGGACTCTTTAAAGTAGAGACACTACATACTGATATACACCTGAACATCAGCAGGAGAGGACTCTTTAAAGTAGAGACACTACATACTGATATACACCTGAACATCAGCAGGAGAGGACTCTTTAAAGTAGAGACACTACATACTGATATACACCTGAACATCAGCAGGAGAGGACTCTTTAAAGTAGAGACACTACATACTGATATACACCTGAACATCAGCAGGAGAGGACTCTTTAAAGTAGAGACACTACATACTGATATACACCTGAACATCAGCAGGAGAGGACTCTTTAAAGTAGAGACACTACATACTGATATACACCTGAACATCAGCAGGAGAGGACTCTTTAAAGTAGAGACACTACATACTGATATACACCTGAACATCAGCAGGAGAGGACTCTTTAAAGTAGAGACACTACATACTGATATACACCTGAACATCAGCAGGAGAGGACTCTTTAAAGTAGAGACACTACATACTGATATACACCTGAACATCAGCAGGAGAGGACTCTTTAAAGTAGAGACACTACATACTGATATACACCTGAACATCAGCAGGGAGGACTCTTTAAAGTAGAGACACTACATACTGATATACACCTGAACATCAGCAGGAGAGGACTCTTTAAAGTAGAGACACTACATACTGATATACACCTGAACATCAGCAGGAGAGGACTCTTTAAAGTAGAGACACTACATACTGATATACACCTGAACATCAGCAGGAGAGGACTCTTTAAAGTAGAGACACTACATACTGATATACACCTGAACATCAGCAGGAGAGGACTCTTTAAAGTAGAGACACTACATACTGATATACACCTGAACATCAGCAGGAGAGGACTCTTTAAAGTAGAGACACTACATACTGATATACACCTGAACATCAGCAGGAGAGGACTCTTTAAAGTAGAGACACTACATACTGATATACACCTGAACATCAGCAGGAGAGGACTCTTTAAAGTAGAGACACTACATACTGATATACACCTGAACATCAGCAGGAGAGGACTCTTTAAAGTAGAGACACTACATACTGATATACACCTGAACATCAGCAGGAGAGGACTCTTTAAAGTAGAGACACTACATACTGATATACACCTGAACATCAGCAGGAGAGGACTCTTTAAAGTAGAGACACTACATACTGATATACACCTGAACATCAGCAGGAGAGGACTCTTTAAAGTAGAGACACTACATACTGATATACACCTGAACATCAGCAGGAGAGGACTCTTTAAAGTAGAGACACTACATACTGATATACACCTGAACATCAGCAGGAGAGGACTCTTTAAAGTAGAGACACTACATACTGATATACACCTGAACATCAGCAGGAGAGGACTCTTTAAAGTAGAGACACTACATACTGATATACACCTGAACATCAGCAGGAGAGGACTCTTTAAAGTAGAGACACTACATACTGATATACACCTGAACATCAGCAGAGAGGACTCTTTAAAGTAGAGACACTACATACTGATATACACCTGAACATCAGCAGGAGAGGACTCTTTAAAGTAGAGACACTACATACTGATATACACCTGAACATCAGCAGGAGAGGACTCTTTAAAGTAGAGACACAACATACTGATATACACCTGAACATCAGCAGGAGAGGACTCTTTAAAGTAGAGACACTACATACTGATATACACCTGAACATCAGCAGGAGAGGACTCTTTAAAGTAGAGACACTACATACTGATATACACCTGAACATCAGCAGGAGAGGACTCTTTAAAGTAGAGACACTACATACTGATATACACCTGAACATCAGCAGGAGAGGACTCTTTACAGTCACTTAGTACTTTGACTTCGGCTAAGGATCCTCCTCCTCTTGTTCTTCCTCTTGCACGCTATCTCCTTTCCTCCTTTCTTGGTAAGAGCAACACAGATACAGTTCCCCCTCTGTCTCCATCTCTCCTCTGTGATTTCATATTTCTATAAAGCGATCGACTTTCATCTTTTCTTCTCCGCCGTTTTCCTCTCGCCCTAAATATCCCTTTCTCTCGTCACGAATCCTCCCTCCCTCGTTTCCTTTCCCCTTTCTCTCGTCTCCTCTCCCCTATTGTACTCCCGGAGTTTCCCAGGCCGGTGTGAGTGTCTCTCACAAAGGGAAATAAGGTCGGACAATGAAAGGCAAGACTCGCAAAACAACACACTCTGAATGAAATAAAAGGAGAAGCGCGGGAGGGAATAAATAAAAAAGGACGGGAGAATAGAAAGAGAAACTCTATCAGCACTTTAGCCAGGTCAGCTGAAGAGATGGAAACAGAGCTTTTTGTTTTCTGCCCTTTTAATAATTCAGAGGAGCAAACACAGCAGAGACGGAGTGGCCCGGAAAGAGTGTGTGTGAGAGTGTGTGTGTGTTAAGTCTTTGTTTTTATTTATGTCACTCACTTAGCACTGAAGTACATTTCCTGTGAGATACTTCCCCACCGAACAGCGGAACAAGAACGCCGTCACCACGCCGTCAGACGCTTAACTAGTATTATATTATTATTATTAATATTATATTTACTTTCATTCATTATTATTATTAATATTATATTTACTTTCATTCATTATTATTATTAATATTATATTTACTTTCATTCATTATTATTATTAAATTATAATTACTTTTATTTATTTATTATTAATTTATTAATTTATTATTACTTTTATTTATTATTATTATTATTACATTTAATTTATTATTATTATTACTTTTATTTATTATTATTTATATTATAAATAGTTTTTTGTAAATATATGACTTTGTTTTTAATTATATTTACTTTAATTATTATTATGAATTTATCTATGTCAATATATATATATTATTATTATGTATTGGTTTGTATTTATTATTTTAAATGAATTATATTATATAATTATCGCACTTTTATTTTAAAGCAAGTTCTTGTATTCCTGCAATGGAACCCTTCATTGAACACTTCCTGTCAGCTGATGCAGGAAATGAACTGTGTGCCCTTTAAACAAAGTCTCGTTGTCCGGAGGCCTGTCCTGCGAAGCTGGTTCAACCTAACCTGATATGTTTGAGTTAGCCGGTTGGCCTAATCCAAAACATACGCGCTCTCGCTAAGCGGTGCTACGACGCTGGTTATCAAGTGGATCGCTTAGCCAGCCGTGTCCTATCTAGTTAGGTGTTCACATGAGAGGGGTGGGTATCTGGAGCATTCGACCAATCACAACATGGAGAAGCGCACTGACAGCGCAGCGTCATACTTCCTGAATGAAAAGTGAACTTGAATATTAGACATATGAAGAAGTTAAATCTTTAAACATCCATGACTTAAACACTTGATCAGGATCAAAGCCTCAGAGCTGCACCTGCAAGGTGAATACAGCTGGGAGCAGAACAAGTGTTTGAATGCGTCCATCAACAGGTTCATGATATCACTGCCCGTCTCAAACACGATCTGACTTTCATTACATTTGACTCGAGTGTTTCGTCAACTTAATGTGTTGCTTAAAATAATACTTCTGCATCCAGTCTGTGACGCTGTGAGTGTTGCACGGCCAGATACGCTCAGCTGACTCAGATCAGGAGATATGTGATACATTATGAAGTGATATGCCGCGGACTGTACTTAATGTACTCTGATCCGGTTACTGATGCTGTGGCCGATATTTAAGTAGCTTTCTTAACGCTAATGTTCTAACAGTCAGA
This sequence comes from Champsocephalus esox, assembly GCA_036324585.1. Taxonomy (NCBI): domain Eukaryota; kingdom Metazoa; phylum Chordata; class Actinopteri; order Perciformes; family Channichthyidae; genus Champsocephalus; species Champsocephalus esox. Next base: position 3,115,794 of record CM070489.1, read on the forward strand.
CTGCTCTGAAGATGGAGCTGATATTCTATTCATGTTCACGTTCACACAGTCGGTGATTTTTGCCGGCCGTCTTTCCTGCGACGGCAGCTTTTCTGTATTTCCTTTCTCCTGTGATATGACTTGATCGCTTTAAACTCCGCACACTGAGCTCTGATTGGTCAGCAGGCGGTGCTTTCACTGAGTTGAGCTCTGAGCCTGCAACCTAACCTGGTCCGACCAGGTTAGCCGCTTAGCAACAGTTACCATGGAGATCTAGCCCGCTAAAAAGAGAACCAGCTTCGGATGACCGGAAAGCCCGAGTTTCCCCTGAATTTAGCCGTTAAGAGAACATCCGCTTCGTAGTACACCCCCCAGGAGTGTGTGTCGTTGTCCAGGTGTGTGTGTCGTTGTCCAGGTGTGTGTGTCGTTGTCCAGGTGTGTGTGTCGTTGTCCAGGTGTGTGTGTCGTTGTCCAGGTGTGTGTGTCGTTGTCCAGTGTGTGTGTCATTGTCCAGTGTGTGTGTGTGTCGTTGTCCAGGTGTGTGTGTCGTTGTCCAGGTGTGTGTGTGTCGTTGTCCAGGTGTGTGTGTGTGTCGTTGTCCAGGTGTGTGTGTGTGTGTGTTACCTGTGTTGGAGTGTAAGTCGTCGTTGTCCGACTCGTTGCCGTTCTGCAGACTCATCATCATCTTCATCTTCTGGAACTTCTGCAGCTCGGCCATGGCTGCTGCTGTGAGGCCTGCGACACACACACACCACACACACACACACACACACACACACACACACACGCACAGAGAAACGGTTACATCATCTTCATTAAGCAAAACAAACGCTTTTAGCAGTGACAAGAGAAGGTAAGAAAGGTGTCATCATGTGCTCTCAGATCCACAAATCAATCCGCCGATCAATCACCGGTGTTGTTGACTTCTCCTCGGACATCTCCGGTGTCATCCAATGTTACCCATGATGCTTTGCGGCGAGTTGTGACACACATACTGATGCTGTGTCGCTGTCAACATTTTCTTTTCAGTTTGAGCGTCTTGTGGAAGTGTTTCAGGGTGTTTGAGTCGCCTCGGGCCGACGTACATTCACTGATACACACGGTCAGGAAAACAACACACACACACACACACTGGGAACACACCCCCCATTGCCACACACACACACACACACACACACACACACACACACACACACACACACACTCTTTTGTATGGACTAAGATCCCTGGCTCTGTCCGCTGACCTGGAACTGACTTCTATACACAACAACCAGCAGAGTGAGAGCGATGACCCTGTGTGTGTGTGTGTGTGTGTGTGTGTGTGTGCCCTATTGTGTAAATGCACTATTGTACTTGTGTGCACGTGAGCTTTTTTTCATCGTGCTGAGTGTGTACGTACAGTGTGCTTTCATGTATAAATGTGTGTGTATGCATGCATGCTTATCTGTGCATACTTGTGTGTGTGTGTGTGTGTGTGTGTGGTGTGTGTGTGTGTGTGTGTGTAGGTCAGTTGGTTTTGCCCCGGTCACGGTTGACGGCCCTGCAGGAATGTCCATTACACACACAGTACAGTTGTCTGCAAGCTATAAAGAAAACAAGATAGAGGGAGGAGGGGGGAGAAAGAGGGGCGTTGTTTGAAATTTAATTTGAAGCAGGATGAAGGGAGGGATGGGTGGATGAGGGGGGGGGAGAGAGGCCTGTCTGCAGGTGAAACTACCGGAGCGCCTCCATTACCCACACAGGTGGAGAGCTAAGACAACACTCAGATTCATTCGGTGGACATCGCTATGGTTTTATTATTTTTAAACGTAAAGGATATTTTCAATTGTATTTATGTTATATTTAATTTCATTATTATTTGTGAACATTGTTGCTTCTTAGTAAGTTTTAAGTTTGAATGTCTATTGTTTGTTTTTGGACGTTGTTTATCGCGGGATGAATACAAAAAAATGACTATATTACGTTGGTTTACTTCCGGAACATCGTGACATCACTACGGCGCACTTCTATTGGCTAGCGCTCCAACGTCTTATAAGCGTCACTGTTGGTGGCAAAAAGTGACGTTTGATTCACGGGAGGAAGTGGAAAGCTCTCACTTCTGTTAGACGGCATGTGTGGCTTATGTCTCACAGAAGTTAAATCCACTTCTCACGTATTCTGACGATGTACTTAACCCCGAATAAGAGAACCCAATACAAACCGTTAAATTAATAATAGTGAAGTCACGGTGTAACAACAATAACTTTCTTTTTGTGATTTGCCAAAAGCCACTGTGTCAAGTGTCCCTCTTGGGTTGCCGTACGGAGTTGTCCAACATGGCGGACCATCTCGCTGCAGATCGGGCAGCGACAGACCCCCGTTACTAGAACGCGTGTCAATGTTAGATTCATTTCAGAAAACACAGATCTTCACAGCTGTTTCAAAAAGGGGTTCAAAAGTTGCACGTTTTCACTTTAGATGGATGTTGCCAACAATACTTACATTATTTTACTTAAATACGATTTTAAATTCACACACAGCTAAGTGTTTTTACAGTGCAATATTAACAACTTTACTCAGGTTAAGGATCCTAATAGGGTAGGCTGTGGCGCAGTGGGTTGGTGTTCAGACCAGGGGTTCAAACCCCGCTGCAGGCAGCATGCGGTTGTGTCCCTGCGACCCTTCGCCCCACATGGCTCCAGTGGGGATGGCCCTCAGTGCTGGGTATGTGAGTCGCTTTGGATAAAGGCGTCTACCAAGTGACATGTGACTTCTTCCATTTCTTAATGTTGATCTCATTATGTCTTGGTGTTCCTCCTCTCATCAAGAACACAGACATAGCTTCCCACTTTCCCTGTTTTTTTGTAATAATACTCCATTTATTAGACCACGGTTACGTTAGTGGAACACTTGTATCCTTGCCTTTAACTTGAACAGTTGTCCTTCCCTGTAACAATGCGCATGCCCCTCCTGTGGGGCAGATGAAGGGTTTCTATTCGAGCTGACGGTGTATCAATCTGAGCTGAACCCTCCAGTAAGTGATTCCTCAGTCTGTGTGACACATAATGAGTTCAAAAGGAAAAGGAGGATAAAGAGGGGAGAGAAAGGGGTCGGAGCGCCCGAGGCAGAGTGACCAGACGTATTGTCTGCCGTCCTGCTGAGAGGAGGACGGAGAGGAACGGAGACGCTGAGGAACACGGTGGAGGAAGAGGCCACCAGCCAGACGTAGCTGCAGGCGCGGACACCAACCAAGGTTATCGTGATGCAGAGGGGGGTTCTGTTAGGAAGGAGAGGATGGACGTGTCTTAGTGTGTGCATATGTAAAATGTGTATATTTAGGTATATACATATTTTTATATATATTTGTATTTTGTATTCCTCAGGATTGTGGGAAACGGTATTTCGATCTCTGTCTGTACACACAACCTGAAAGATTGACAATAAAGTTGGCTTTGATGTGTGTGTGTGTCAGTGGCGAACCGTGGCCATCACAACTGGACCTTCTGTAGACACACCCATCCCCCGCCGCCGCCCCTCCCCCCCCCTCCCTCCGCGGCATTATAATGTCCTTCTTTTCACTGAATTGTCGTCTTGAAAAGGGTACTCACAATAATTCCGCAACAACTTCATCTTCACCTGTTGCACTCGTCATTTCAACGTTAAAAACAATAAAACGGCATGAATTGCTTCGTCGCATTCTAGATCCTCTGTCTGGAGCCGGTGAACGAGCGGGCCTTCTAGAACACCCTGGAACCGAGGGGAACTCTGAAAGAACACGCCCATTAGCTACAAATCACTATCTGATTGGTTGATCAAACTGTCAGTCCAAGCGTACGCTCTCATTCAGTGCGACGGCCAGGGCCTTCAATCAAGGATGTAGAATACCTGGTTGAAGGATATTCTACCCAGAGACCCAGAACACGATCTGATTGGCTGCTTTATTTTCTAACACAAAACCACTCAATGCGTAGTGCATGGTCCGAGAAGGACAAACAAATCAACGTAACACTGTGATATTACAGATCAACAACACAGATACCATTCTCATCTATTCATTTTATTTATATAATTAAATCGATAATTTGTTTGTTTTTGAGTGTTCCAGGGTATTCTCTGAATACATTGAAGGCCCTGACGGTTTGCCACTGTCGGGTGTGTGTGTGTGTGCGGGTGTGTGTGTGTGTGTGTGTTTAAGTAGGACATAACATTTAGTTTTCACACATACATGTAAATATATCTAAAATGTATATATGACCAAATATGTTCATTTTAATTCATTTCTTATTTTATAGTTACTGAATTGTATATAATTTACTTTTTTATCTTTGATTGTATCTTTAATTGTATTATTCTGTGCTGTCCTGTTTTTCAATCGTACCCTGTTGTTAAGCTACTAAAGGTCCATCTTATCTTATCTTATCTTATCTTATCTTACATGTGAAGATATTTGTCATTTCAAAACAACCCACTATGTACTTTTTCGTTTTTATTTATTTCACTAATTCTGTTTTGTTTTTAATTTGTCGTTTCCGTGTCACTGAAAAGATAGATGTGACTCTTTTAAAAAGCAAAAGAAAGAAAGGAAAAGATGTACTGTCAATTTGTGTTTTCAATTTCCTCGACAACAGACAATGCAACTCATGAAACATGCATTACAAGGGAAAAGGGAAAACAAAGGGAAGTAAGAGTACGGAGAGGAAACAGAAAATCAGGTCAAAGAAACAAGCGGAAATAAAGAAGGAAAGGAAGCGAGAGAGAGGATTGGAAAGGGAAACCCAGAAGACGAGAAGCAGTGGGATGGACGGAGGTAAAGAAGTCAGGCGACACATGTTGGTTCCAAATGATGCGCCAATAAGTCCAATGGAAGTAGAACATGTTCAGTCTGGAGTAACGAAAACATGGCCAACGAAATCAGTCATTTGCTAAAGTCAAATGGAATCGATTCAAACCAATTCTGGATGTAGCTAAAGTGTGAATGTTGCATAAGCTGAGACTGCATTCAGCCCTTAAGCACTGACACACCTTCACACACGCATTCCTGTCGTGAACAAATGTGTGTCAGTACAGAAAGTGGTCGAGTACATGTTCAAATATCTCGGTTAGGCGCTGGTCAAATCTACGCTACTTATATTATTTCTGGATATAAAGTTCAAGTGTAAGGGTTCAAACTAATGCTACTTAATTTTAAAAAATAAACATGTGGACACAAAATCTAGGACACATAGGAAGAGGGGGGTTTAAAAAGAGTGTGTGTGTGTGGTCAGGACTGCATTCACACATTGATTATTGAAGAACACCTTGACACACACTCACAAAGATGCATATATAGATACAGGAAACAAGGCTACACACACACACACACACACACACACACACACACACACACACACACACACACACACACACACACACACACACACACACACACACACACACACACTCGGACAAAGAGTCCGAACGCCCGCTTCGCCTCGATGCAACCAGAAGACAATCAATATCGAGGGCAGAGCCACAGTACTGTTCTCCATAATGACTATCAAACACACACACACACACACACACACACACACACACACACACACACACACCACACACCACACACTCTCGGATCGATGGCTGTCCGCTGTGTCCACGGTTACCGAGCATCGACCCCTGTCGCTAATGGCGACCACGGTACCTTGGGAATTAGTGTGTGATTGATTGACAGACTGCTTCAAAGACATCATATAGACCCTGAGAGTGTGTCTGTGTGTTTTTGTGTGCGTGTGTGTGTGTGTGTGTGTGTGTGTGTGTGTATGTTTGTGGTCCCCTGTGGGTTGTCTCTACGTTGTTTACTCGTCTCTTTTTCCTTCCCGTGCATCCTAATGCTCTCCGAAGGACGAACGAGAGAGAGAGAGGGAATGGAAACAGGAAGTGAGGACAAACAGGATTATGACGCGATGGAAGCGAGTCGTCGGCGTAATCTGACAAATCGAGAGGTTTTCTCCCCCAATCAGAGTGTCCAAAGCCTTTGACTCCGCCCACTCAACGATCTCACTGCTACGTCACAACATGAAACAGCCATCGATCCAATTAGCACGACTTACGATAAGCCAATCAGCGCGATGGCAACACTGAGAAGATGTGTTCGAGCGTTATCAAACTGTTAGCAGACATCGTGGTTTGTTTGGACTTTCCTCCGCTCCTAAAGCCCAGAACACACACCTACGTTGGTCTCTTGTCATCCTAGACATCTTTAATAGCCAGCTAGAGACGTAACCAGTCTTTATACGTCTCCTTCTGATATCAGATGGTGACTTTGATCGATTAAAAAGACCACAAGTCTGAAACAAGGCAAGTATAGGTTGGTCTGCAACCTTTCTGCGACTGCAATAATCGCAACTTTGTCCGATATAAGACGGTTTTCTGCTTTGTCTTTTTGTCATGATTTTCAGACATGCCAGTGGCACTTCTTTATGGACGGGAATGACAAAACTACAGCGATGGCAAAAGTACACATCCTTTCCTCAAGTAGAAGTAGATACTCGTGTTTAAAGATACTCCGGTAGAAGTACTGACTAAACTTCTTTCCTCAAGTGAAAGTAAAGAGGCTTTGAAGTGTCCTTCAGTAAAAAAATACCCATAGCTAGCAGCTGTTTTAAAGAGTACCTGACCTCCCTTTATATTAATAGAACAATAATGTCATTGTTAGCTAATGAATGTTTCCATGGTGACCAACGGCAACATGACAAGTACAGGTATTTGAGTTCAACATGTGAGAAGTAGAAAGTACAGGTATTTGTGTTCAACATGAGAGAAGTAGAAAGTACAGGTATTTGGGTTCAACATGTAAGAAGTAGAAAGTACAGGTATTTGGGTTCAACATGTGAGAAGTAGAAAGTACAGGTATTTATGTTCAACATGTAAGAAGTAGAAAGTACAGGTATTTGAGTTCAACATGAGAGAAGTAGAAAGTACAGGTATTTGGGTTCAACATGTAAGAAGTAGAAAGTACAGGTATTTGGGTTCAACATGTGAGAAGTAGAAAGTACAGGTATTTGTGTTCAACATGTAAGAAGTAGAAAGTACAAGTATTTGAGTTCAACATGTAAGAAGTAGAAAGTACAGGTATTTGTGTTCAACATGTAAGAAGTAGAAAGTACAGGTATTTGGGTTCAACATGTGAGAAGTAGAAAGTACAGGTATTTGTGTTCAACATGTAAGAAGTAGAAAGTACAGGTATTTGAGTTCAACATGTGAGAAGTAGAAAGTACAGGTATTTGTGTTCAACATGTAAGAAGTAGAAAGTACAGGTATTTGTGTTCAACATGTAAGAAGTAGAAAGTACAGGTATTTGTGTTCAACATGTAAGAAGTAGAAAGTACAGGTATTTGAGTTCAACATGTAAGAAGTAGAAAGTACAGGTATTTGAGTTCAACATGTAAGAAGTAGAAAGTACAGGTATTTGAGTTCAACATGTAAGAAGTAGAAAGTACAGGTATTTGTGTTCAACATGTGAGAAGTAGAAAGTACAGGTATTTGTGTTCAACATGTAAGAAGTAGAAAGTACAGGTATTTGTGTTCAACATGTAAGAAGTAGAAAGTACAGGTATTTGAGTTCAACATGTGAGAAGTAGAAAGTACAGGTATTTGAGTTCAACATGAGAGAAGTAGAAAGTACAGGTATTTGAGTTCAACATGTAAGAAGTAGAAAGTACAGGTATTTGAGTTCAACATGTAAGAAGTAGAAAGTACAGGTATTTGTATTCAAAATGATACCAAAATGATACCAGAAACATGTACTTAAGTACAGTAACAAAGTATTTGTACTCCACTACTTCATACCGCTGCAAAACCAGCATCACATGTCGACGAGTGGTTCCTTTCTAACTTTGCTTAAGTTAAAATCACGTTAAATTAAAGCGGATACGTTGGTCTCTAAATCAAAAATGTCCCGTTCTTCCGTCTGTTCTTGGGTACGTCCAGAAGTGGGAAGTAGCGGAGTACAAACACTTCGTTACTGTACTTTTACCAGAGTATTTTTAAACACGAGTATCTGTACTACTACTTGAGTAAAGTATGTGTGTACTTTACCTCTCTGGGTACGTCCAGTTCTCTGCCCTACATTCTACGGTCCAACTGTTGGACGAAGTCATTAACGCCCGACTTCTGCTACAGTCAGGCCTTTTTCAGTAAAAGCATCCTTTAGAGGAGACACTCTAAATGAGATCTGACAGTGTCCTTCCACATGCTCTTTAATAGCTTTGAGTTTCTTCTCCGCGCCCCCTTCAGAGCTTGCGTGAAACCCACCCCATTTGGCCAGCAGTGGTTAAATATTTAATCCACTGCTGAACCTACATCTCTGACGAAGTGCTCTGAACTCTCAGACATCGTGACACTTTGAATAAGACAAACAGAGGAATTGCTCTTTGTGTTCTGGATTTAGAAACACACCGTTTCGGCCCTTTTTCTGTTTGTTTCTCCTCAGCTGTTGTTTTTCTTTCCCTTTCCTGAGTGCCAATTTACAAATGCAGTCGATTGCTCTTGTGCTGAGTCAGATTTCAGACCCGCACTCTGGCACTTAACGTCAGCCATCTTTAGCTTCTCCCTGGAAGTCCAAGGGTGCGTCTCACTTCGGTTCTTTTTCATGTCCTCGCTCCTCGGTCTCGGTCTCACCGGAAGTTGATTAGTCTGCGCCGTCTTGAGTAGCGTCCCAGTGGCCTTATTTGTATCAGAGGATCGAGGAGCGATAACGGAGTAGCGATAATCGAGGAACCACCAGACCATCCTCCGGTGAAATCCTCAGACACTCGCCCCGCCCCCTCACCGTGTATCGCTCACTGATTGGACGATGCGGCGCACGCACTGATCTGGCTGCTGTCAGACGATCAGCTGTGCGGCGTCATCACAAACGGACGTCGCTTCACGTGACGCTCCGGAGGAAACGACGTCCCATTGCTCTTAAAAACTCATGTCCCCGCTTCTCGTGGTTTCCTTGCGTCTCTCCTTGGTGGGAGGGACTAGTCGCAGGGAAACGACGCAAGTAATTGTTTTTGACTTTAAGATGTTCTTTAGGCCTGTTAAAAAGTATTCGGCACGTCATTTAGCCTCCGTTATGACTTTCCTGTCACGATCTGTCTGTGTTGTGTGGTGTCTTGTCTTTCTCTGTCTTTGGTTTCATGTTTTATTTTGAAAAGTCTTCACCCCCTGTCTTGCCTGTTGCTTTCTGTCTGTTTTCCCTCCTACCTGATTACCCGATTGTGTTCACCTGTTGCCCCTGTGTTTTCTCCTCCCTCCTCACCTGTGTCTTGTGTGTATTTTAGTTCTGGTTTTTCTGTCTGTCTTTGTTGGTTCATTGTTTGTCATGTTCACGAGGTAGTGTTCTGTTTGTTCCTTAAAACTTGAAATAAAGGTATTTTTTCTGTTAATTCTGCATTTGGGTCCTGCCTGCTTCACTCGCCCTAACATTTCCATTACGTCTTTTCAACAGGAATTGGTAGAGAAACTGGGTTTGTAGTTCGATGACATTAGAAAGAAACACTATATTGCCTAAAAGTCAATACTGAAGTCAATGGTTAGAGGTTAATTTGAATCCAATATAAAGGGTTATATTACCTGTAAAGACTGATTATCACCGGTTAGGACTGAGTGATGATTGGTTGCAATGTCAAACAAGGTTTATTTTGTTGAAATAAGTCAATGACAAGGGGTTGTAATGTCTAATAAAGTCAATAATTGAGGATTATGTTCCCAGTTAGATATGTTAACTCCTGGTTCTTCTGTTAAAGTCAATCCTTTAGGGTTCAAAAGTCTAAAAAAGTCAATAATTGTAAGTATATTTATGTATTAACGGTTTAAATCCAGTGGTGTAATATTGCTGTGTGAAGTTTACATATTGGTTTTTATGTGTTGCCGAATAATGTCAATTGTTGGTCAATGGCTGTTTTGTGAATAATTTCGATGAAAAGAGGCTCTATTGCCTGTTTGAAATCAATTATATAAGGGCATTTTGGCTATTTAAAGTCATAGTTTGTTTTGTTTTTTTGTTATTTTGCATGTAAGAAGTCAATGGTAAAGGTTTAATCGCCATAAAATGCAATAAGTAGGTGTTCTCTGACTAATAACATCAATGGAAAACAGTTATTTTTGCTCAATTAAGTCAATGGTTAGAGCTTCTATAGCCTAAAAAGTATATTTAAAAAGGAAAAAAGTAATGGTTTGAAACGTTATTCCCTGTTTTAAGTCAATGGTTGGATCTTATATTTCCTATAAAGTATATTTAAATCGTAAAAATCAATGGTTAGACATGTTTTCCCTGTTTTAAGTCAATGGTCAGTGCTTATATTTCCTAAAAAGTATATTTAAATAATAAAAATCAATGGTTAGACATGTTTTCCCTGTTTTAAGTCAATGGTTAGATCTTATATTTCCTAAAAAGTATATTTAAATTATAAAAAACAATGGTTAGACATGTTTTCCCTGTTTTAAGTCAATGGTCAGTGCTTATATTTCCTAAAAAGTACATTTAAATAGTAAAAATCAATGGTTGGACATTTTTTCGCTCTTTAAGTCAATGGTTGGATCTTATATTTCCTAAAAAGTATATTTAAATAGTAAAAATCAATGGTTAGAAATGTAAATTCCCTGTTTTAAGTCAATGGTTAGAGCTTATATTGCCTAAAAAGTATATTCAAAAAGTTAAAATTAATGGTTTGAAACGTTATTCCCTGTTTTAAGTCAATGGTTGGATCTTATATTGCCTAAAAAGTATATTCAAAAAGTTAAAATCAATGGTAAGAAACTGTATTCCCTGTTTTAAGTCAATGGTTAGATATTATATTTCCTAAAAAGTATATTTAATTTGTAAAAATCAATGGTTGGATATGTTTTCCCTGTTTTAAGTCAATGGTTAGATCTTATATTTCCTAAAAAGTATATTTAAATAATAAAAATCAATGGTTAGACATGTTTTCCATGTTTTAAGTCAATGGTCAGTGCTTATATTTCCTAAAAAGTATATTTAATTAGTGAAAATCAATGGTTAGACATGTTTTCCCTGTTTTAAGTCAATGGTTAGATCTTATATTTCCTAAAAAGTATATTTAAATAATAAAAATCAATGGTTAGACAAGTTTTTCCCTGTTTTAAGTCAATGGTCAGTGCTTATATTTCCTAAATAGTATGTTCAAAGAGTTAAAATCAATGATTAGACATGTTTTCCCTGTTTTAAGTCAATGGTTAGTGCTTATATTTCCTAAAAAGTACATTTAAATAGTAAAAATCAATGGTTGGACATTTTTTTCGCTCTTTAAGTCAATGGTTGGATCTTATATTTCGTAAAAAGTATATTTAAATAGTAAAAATCAATGGTTAGACAAGTTTTCTCTGTTTTAAGTCAATGGTTGGATCTTATATTTCGTAAAAAGTATATTTAAATAGTAAAAATCAATGGATAGACATTTTTTCGCTGTTTTAAGTCAATGGTTGGATCTTATATTGCCAAAAAAGTATATTTAAATCGTAAAAATCAATGGTTAGAAACTTTAATCCCTGTTTTAAGTCAATGGTTAGATCTTATATTTCCTAAAAAGTATATTTAAATAGTAAAAATCAATGGTTAGACATGTTTTCCCTGTTTTAAGTCAATGGTTAGATCTTATATTTCCTAAAAAGTATATTTAAATAGTAAAAATCAATGGTTGGACATGTTTTCCCTGTTTTAAGTCAATGGTTAGATCTTATATTTCCTAAAAAGTATGTTCAAAAAGTTAAAATCAATGGTAAGAAACTGTTTTCCCTGTTTGAAGTCAACGGTTGGCGGTTTCGGTCCATATGAGGTCATGCTGAACATGGAATGGACGAGTACAGCACTACAGCACTTCTTTGCACCAGACACACTGTTTTCATTCCGTTCCATTGTGTGCTCTGAGTTGAGTTGTAACAGCCAACACATGAGTAAACTGGCAGCCTTGAAGTGATTGAAACGGCTCCTCGGAGAGCCGGCAGTCCTCTCTCGTTAGCAGCCGTGATCGCTGGCAGGCCGCGGAAAGCAACGAGCGCTTTACGGTAATGAAGTGTCTGCAGGTTATTAGACTTTACAACCGCATCGATTTCTTTCTGGCGCACTTTGAGCAAAGATCATTCGCCTGGACGGTAACCTCGGAGATGAACACGGCCTTGTTTTGTTTTGTGGTATTTTCACGTGTTTTCCGTTAGTTTGGCTTTCCTCGTGTTCAGGGCAGCGGCAGGGACATCGATCCAATCACAGTTTGCGTACGACTTCAACAAGACCGCATCGAGTTCCTTCTGAGCACTCCAGGACTTTGGGTTTTATTTCCCCATTTTTAGTCTGATTTCGTGGGAAATAAAGTGAACCGTGAGCAGCTGCTGATCACGGTGTGTGTGTGTGTGTG
>CM070489.1:3133143-3135643 GCA_036324585.1 Champsocephalus esox
GAGTCTAGTACCAGGAGTATAGTATTAGGAGTCTAGTACCAGAAGTCTAGTACCAGGATTCTAGTACCGGGAGTCTACTAGGAGTCTAGTACCAGAAGTCTAGTACCAGGATTCTAGTACCGGGAGTCTACTAGGAGTCTAGTACCTGGAATCTACCAGGAGTCTAGTACCAGGAGCCAGGAGTCTAGTACCAGGAGTCTACTAGGAGTCTAGTACTAGGAGTCTAGTACTAGGAGTCTAGTACTAGGAGTCTACTAGGAGTCTAGTACTAGGAGTCTAGTACTATGAGTCTAGTACCAGGAGTCTACTAGGAGTCTAGTCCTAGGAGTCTAGTGGGGTATCCGGTGCCTTGCTCAAGGGGCACCACGGCAGGGCAGGAGGTGGGACCTCTCCAAGTAGCAGTCCACACACCATATTTTAGGTCTGGTCGGGGACTTGCACCGGCAACCCTACAGCTCCCAGTTCACGCCCCTACTGACTGAGCCACTGCTAAACGTTAGCCTGTTTCATGCTAATGCTTAGCTTCGTAAAAGCCTCAAATCGCTGATAGCATTGGATCTAGACACGTTGATGGATTATTGGGCAGGATGTGGCAAATTGTGTCGGGACAAAATAGTGATCTATTCTTACTTTTCGTATCGTTGAAAATACTTTTTCAGGGACTAAGTACCCGCTTGGTAGTATTTACACAAATGTAGGGTCTAACTTTTCTAGCTGGCGCTGTCGAGTGATTTTCCACACCCATGCATGCAAACCCTATTTTACGTGAATGTAAAATTGCGTTATCGAACACAAGCCGACGCTCAAATCTGTTATTAATTCGCGGAATAATTATAATAAATGTCCCTTGGATTCAATTGGGTCCTTCAACCTGATTTAGTCACTGCCACAAACCAAAAAGAGAACGTCGGTATGTCTTACCGTGCACTGGAAAGCAGCGTTGACCGAAAGCTGTGAAGTTTACTCCAACATCAGAAACCTAATTAAGACGTTGGTTTCACCAGAAGGAAAGCAGGTCCTCTCTCTTGGCATCATTAACATTTAGGAGACACGGGCACTGCCCCAGTTACATAACGAGGAGGAGAGAAGGAAAAGGTGGAGGAACGCATCATCATTCATCCATCACACACACACACACACACACACACACACACTCCCTCTCACCGGTGTGTGAGAGCATGTTGGGGGACAGCAGGCCTGGGTGCAGCAGCCGGGGGTTTTCCTGGATCCCCGTCCCAGGACAACGCTTCGGAGGACGGCCGGGACGAGAGCTGAGGGCGGACAGAGATGGGGACATTAATTAATGTGACACACAACCAGAGTACGGAGACAGAGGAGGGACATTCATTACTGCGACACACCACCAGAGTAGGGAGAGAGAGGAGGGACATTTGGCTGGGGAGATACTCTGGCACACAGAAACACACGGAGGCCATTTAATATCAAGCTTCCTCTTGTTTGGGTGACACGACGTACAACAGCCCGAACGGACACATCCAACACTCCAACACAATTCTAAGAAGAAATTTGGATTTAATTTAAATGAATTATCATGTTCAATAAATACATATAAAAACATGTAAATAATTAAAATAGTGTTGAGTATGTTTGCCTTCCTGGCCTCAGACAACCAATCTGTGAAACTGAAACGTGTATTAGGAGTTGCGAAACATCCGTTAAGATGAGAAGAAAAGCAAAGGAGGCATTAGCGTTGACTGGGGCTAAATATGCTAACAATGATGTAAAACAGTGTTCATACACACACACACACACACACACACACACACACACAGCCTACTGTATTATGCATGTGCACGTATAATGCACACACAAACACAAGAGTATACAGTGACTGCACACATGCCACTAAACATAAAGGAAGGACACACACACACACACACACACACACACACACACACACACACACAGGAGGTGTGCATGCAGGCCAACTCTCTGCAGGGAGGCTCCGTAACAGATGGCCGTCCAAAGTCATTTACACCTCGAGTGTGAGAGAAAGAGAGCGAGGACCAAAGACTAAAAACCTGAACGAGACTTCGGCTCAGAGTCAGAGCGAGGACACAGAGCCGGAAGCAACAGAAGAGACACAGAGCCGGAAGGAACCGAAGAGACACAGAGCCGGAAGCAACAGAAGAGACACAGAGCCGGAAGGAACCGAAGAGACACAGAGCCGGAAGCAACAGAAGAGACACAGAGCCGGAAGGAACCGAAGAGACACAGAGCCGGAAGCAACAGAAGAGACACAGAGCCGGAAGGAACCGAAGAGACACAGAGCCGAAAGCAACAGAAGAGACACAGAGCCGGAAGGAACCGAAGAGACACAGAGCCGAAAGCAACAGAAGAGACACAGAGCCGGAAGGAACCGAAGAGACACAGAGCCGAAAGCAACAGAAGAGACACAGAGCCGGAAGGAACCGAAGAGACACAGAGCCGAAAGCAACAGAAGAGACACAGAGCCGAAGGAACCGAAGAGACACAGAGC
>CM070489.1:3143143-3173143 GCA_036324585.1 Champsocephalus esox
TAACAGACTCCATGTTCTGTCTCTCCCTCGTCTCCCTCTTTGAAGTGCTCCATAACAAACTATAACAACAGGAAGTTTTCAATGCGCCACATCGAGAAGGAATGTCACATATGGTATGAGGGAGGGAGGGGGGAGAGGGGGAGAGGGGGGAGACGTGAACAAAGGGAAGGGGGATAGTTACTGTAGATAGATTTGTTAATAACCTTTCATGTTAAATATTAAGAAATTAAAGCTAATTTAAGAATTTGAATCAGTCTAAATCCTTCTAAGGTTAAAAAAGGTTTTATTTAAGGTGTAAGTCTTGATGACATCACTAGGTAACACTCGCGTTCCTATTGGCTAGTTTAAAATAGAACAATTAATTCATTCATAAATCGATTTATAATAATCCCAAGCTTTTCTAAAAACAAATAAAGAAGCGCAAGACTGACGATTCTATTGGCTATCGCTCCAACACATTGGACACTCTTTAAAGTAGAGACACTACCTGAACATCAGCAGGAGAGGACTCTTTAAAGTAGAGACACTACATACTGATATGAAAGCTGAACATCAGCAGGAGAGGACTCTTTAAAGTAGAGACACTACATACTGATATAAAAGCTGAACATCAGCAGGAGAGGACTCTTTAAAGTAGAGACACTACATACTGATATACACCCGAACATCAGCAGGAGAGGACTCTTTAAAGTAGAGACACTACATACTGATATGAAAGCTGAACATCAGCAGGAGAGGACTCTTTAAAGTAAAGACACTACATACTGATATAAAAGCTGAACATCAGCAGGAGAGGACTCTTTAAAGTAGAGACAGTACATACTGATATACACCTGAACATCAGCAGGAGAGGACTCTTTAAAGTAGAGACACTACATACTGATATACACCCGAACATCAGCAGGAGAGGACTCTTTAAAGTAGAGACACTACATACTGATATACACCCGAACATCAGCAGGAGAGGACTCTTTAAAGTAGAGACACTACATACTGATATACACCTGCACATCAGCAGGAAAGAACTCTTTAAAGTAGAGACACTACATAATGATATACACCTGAACATCAGCAGGAGAGAACTATTTAAAGTAGAGACACTGATATACACCTGAACATCAGCAGGAGAGGACTCTTTAAAGTAGAAACACTACATACTGATATACACCTGAACATCAGCAGGAGAGGACTCTTTAAAGTAGAGACACTACATACTGATATACACCTGCACATCAGCAGGAGAGGACTCTTTAAAGTAGAGACACTACATACTGATATACACCTGAACATCAGCAGGAGAGGACTCTTTAAAGTAGAGATACTACATACTGATATACACCTGGACATCAGCAGGAGAGGACTCTTTAAAGTAGAGACACTGCATACTGATATACACCTGAACATCAGCAGGAGAGGACTCTTTAAAGTAGAGACACTACATACTGATATAACCCTGAACATCAGCATGAGAGGACTCTTTAAAGTAGAGACACTACATACTGATATACACCTGAACATCAGCAGGAGAGGACTCTTTAAAGTAGAGACACTACATACTGATATACACCTGAACATCAGCAGGAGAGGACTCTTTAAAGTAGAGACACTACATACTGATATACACCTGAACATCAGCAGGAGAGGACTCTTTAAAGTAGAGACACTACATACTGATATACACCTGAACATCAGCAGGAGGTCATAACTATACCTTTCGTAAAGTTCCGTTAGCATTTAGCCTTAAAAGTGTTGCTAACCGTTAGCATCAGCTGATCTTTGCTGAGGGGAGAAACATCAGAAAGAGAGGGAGGAAGAGGAGGGAAGAGAATGATGAGGAGAGACAGGTGACACATCAAGGGGAAGGAAGCGGAAGGGCAGTAAAATGAATTTGAATAAGTCTGCGTTTACAAAAACTAGGTAGTGTACTTAAAAGAGCCATATTCTGCTCATTTTCAGGTCCTATTAAATAGGCCATTTAGTGTCTCTACTGTGACATGTACAAAATAAATCATGGAACTGAAGTGCACTTTCTGACCAGATCTCCTTTATTTAAAGAAGAAGTGAAACACAACTAAAAAGCATAATTGTTGTCTTTAGTCTGGGTCAATATAACGTGTAAAATAAAGCGTTTGACCTTTGTGAGAAAAAAGGCGGCCATTTTAGTAGTTCTTTGCCAACATGAAGAAGGTATTTTACAAAAAACCCAGTTCGACACGTTAACTGGGGTTTAGCTGAACTGCACTTTCTGACCAGAAGCCTTTCTCTTTTCAAACCTGAAAGAATAACTAAAAAGCATCATTTTTTAACTTTGTCTGTGTGGGGAAAAAAAGTGTGAGAAGAAAGGCGGCCATTTTAGTAGTTTGCCAAAATGATGAAGGTTTTTCAACTACATTTTATATTCATTTTCAGCATAACATTTGACAAAAAACCCAGTTTGACACGTTAACTGGGGTTTACACTGACTTGAATTGTATTTAGTGTCTCTAGATGTGTAAACAAATGTAACTGAACTGCACTTTCTGACCAGAAGCCCTTTATTCGAGGCCTTTAAAAACTAATTCAAGCCAAATTCAAATTCATTTCAGAAAGACTTGCCCCGACCATCAGATCAATTTCCTCCCTCCATCTCCCCTCAACTGTAGTTCATTTTCTGCCTCACCCCTCCCTCCTCTCCCTCTTTTACCTGTCCTCTCCTCCCTCCCTCCATCAATCTCTCTCTCCCCCCTCTCCATCTCTCTCTCTCTCCCCCTGCAGTTAAGTCAGTGTAATGTAAATGATGTGCCATCGATCGCCCCTGACAGTGCAAGGACGCTCACCTCTTCCTCTCCCTCTCTTCTTCATCGTCCTGTCATCTCCCCCTCTTCTTCACACCCTCTTTTATCTCTATCTCTCCCTCCCTCCCACGCCTGTCATCTTTCATCTCTGCCTCTCCCTTCATTTTCCTCTCTCCTCTCTTTCGGCGACCATCATTTATGTCTCTCTCTTCCTCCATTGTTCTCTCCGAGCATCTGCTCTCTCTCTCTTCCCACCTCTCCCATCTTTTATCTCTCTTCATTTCGCCTCCCCTCTTTTTTCTCTCCTCCTCTTTGCCGTCCATTCTTTAGCTTCGCTTTAAAGGAACGGTTTAGTTTTAAATGGAAAAAGTCCGGTTTAATGACCATTTATCTGAACTCAAAAGATGTTGTAAAGGACGGTTAAGATCACCATAATCACACTTTGATCAGTTAAGTGCATTTGGGTTTCAGAAAGATTCAGAGAACTGAATGACGGAGTTTCGTGTTAGAAGACGTCTTCCTTCAAAATGTCTCTTTTTGTCATTTTCCGCTCTTTTATCATTTTTTAAAAATTCATCCTTAGCTGCTATTGAAGGGGCCTTCAAAAACGTATATTAAAATATATACATATATTCATTAAATGACAAATGTACATCTTAAAAATAATTCCCTCAATAAAAAGAAATACAAAATAACATTGTACTAAAGGTCGGAATACCAAATTAAGAAAATGCTCCAAATAAAAAAAAATTAAACTAAAAATGATTAAATTGAAAATATGTTTTAAATAATTAATAATATTGATATTACCATATATTTTTGATTAAAGCTTAAAGTAGAGTTTTATTAGGAATATAATATAATTGGGTTTAATAACAGCTACTCCATCCCCTACTTTTTTTGCACATTTTTAATTAAATTCATATTTTCTTTATCATTCTTCATATTTTCTTATGTCCTCTGATTTCTCCTCCTCTTCCTCTCGCTCCCTCTTTCCTTTCTCCTTATCCAAATAGAGGACACAGACAATCCAATAAACGGCCACACTCTCAACAGCTGGAGAGTGTGTGTGTGTGTGTGTGTGTGTGTGTGTGTGTGTGTGTGCGTGTGTGTGTGTGTAGGTGCATGTGTGTGTGTGTGCGTGCGTGCGTGCGTGTGTGTGTGTGTGTGTGTGTGTGAGAGTGTGTATGTGTGAGGGTGTGTGTGTGAAGCGACGAGTCAGCAGAAAAACAAGGATGACACCCTCAGCGCCGGACAGGAATGTCACAGAAAAAAAGATAGAGAGAGAGAGAGAGTGATGAAGAAAGAAAGAGAGAGAGAGAGAGAGAGAGAGAGAGAGAGAGAGAGAGAGAGAGAGAGAGAGAGAGAGAGAGAGAGAGAGAGAGAGAAAGGGGCGAGAGAGAAGAGGGGGAGGAAGGACAGGAGGAAGAAGAAGAGAAGACGAAGAAAACTCTGGGGACTTAGAATGACACATGCAGTATTACTCACCGTGCCCATACATCACACACACCAACATGTACACACACACACACACACATTAACTGTAGACACACACACACACACACACACACACACGCTCTCCTTCTCTTCAGCACCAACAAACACACAAGGACACTTTCTCTCCTTTTCCATCCCGGCTCTTGGCGAAGAAAAATTAAGCTTTTTCAAAACGTGTGTTAATCAGATATCCAATTTCATGTCTGCACGATTCATGATTAAAATCATGTGTGTTTGTATTCTATTATCTGATATAAATCAACATCTATATGGATTATGGGTTTATTAAGTGATTTATTATGATATATTTTACTGTATCTTTCCCATTTCCTTTGGGTAACACTGCAGGATTTCCTAGTAATAAGGGAATTTAATTGAAATAATTATGGGATACACACATTTCGTAGGATATTAATAACCTGCATGTTAGAGTTTATGAACGTTTCATGTATTTAGATGTCAAATAAGAACTTCAAAAAGCAATAATTACTTTATAATAAGTATTTTTATGACTTTTGGTTTAACGGTTTTAAAATCGCTCTGTAAGATTCCCCTTTGTCTTGTAAAAACTGAAAAAATAAGTGAAACACAACTGAAAGCATAATTTTCTAACTTTGTCTGGGTAAACAAAAACTGTAAAACAAAGCGTTTTACCTTTGTGGGAGAAAAGGCGGCCATCTTTGTAGTCTTTTGGTAAAATTACGAAGGTATTCAACTACATTTCTTATTTATTTTCAGCATGAAATCTTACAAAAAACCTGGTTTGACACGTAAACTGGGGTTTAAATTGACCCGCACATGGCCTAAATCCAACCCACGTAACACACACACACACACACACACACACGCACACACACACACACACACACACACACGCACACACACACACACCACACACACACACACACACACACGGAATCCGGAGGTAAGCCTGGATCCTACAGTAAGTCCAGTTTTATGACTAGTGTATAACACCAACAGCTGAATCAATATTAGTTTACACTGGGTCACAGTGGACACACACACACACAGCTCTTTCCTTTCATAAACACACACACTCAATCCCCAGGAATATATTATTATTACAGATTCACACACACACACACACACACACACACACGGAGATTAGCTTTTATTCTATTACACCCTCGTGGTAGGTCGGATGGCCATGTAAGGAAACACACACACACTGAGCCATTATAAAAGTGATAACAGTAATGTAATAAAACACACACACACACACACACTGGGCTGGTTATTATAAAAAATGCTAAACATTCAAAGAGTTGTAAAGTTTTACAGTGATGAACTAACATATCAACTTTATGAACGCTCGTTCTCAGGCTCCAACACGCCCTTTTAAAACATTTTGATTCCCTTTTTTTTAACGTCCTTTATAACGGAAACATTAAAGTGCTTTATGGGGTTTAAGTTTCAGAGTCCAGCGGCGGGGAAACAGTCCAGGTGATTATCACAGATCTGGTATTATTTAGAATATTAAGTGTAGTAAAGGTTGAGGCTATCAGTATCAAAGCTGGGGTCTCAATGTGGGTTAGGGCTGGACAACACGAACATGTATTCGTTTTTTTAAATGGAAATTGGTTATAAAAGTGCTTTTTTGCACCCGAACATTTCCCAGGAAGAACATTGGTTTTAGTTGGAGGTTTTTCAATGTTTATCCATCCACCAAATGACATAGGAAGTGACTAATTATGCCCCTTTCACACCAAGGCTTTTCCCGTTCTAGCGCCGTGCTAGAGCTTTTCTGGTTCGGAACCGGTTCTTCGGTTCAGCTCCCGCTCTGTTCACACCGCTCAGAGCCCGACTGGTGCTGCATAGTGTTGCACAGTGTACGGATACTTGAATGGTACCGCGATACCCTGCCGTTAAAAATGTTACAATTCCTCCGTTTCATTGGTATCGGTACTTTAAGAATGACGGGGAAAAGTACTCCGGTGAGAAAGCGCTGTTTTAATAAGAGCCGTGTGTTCAGCGCTCTGCTTCCACTCCCTGCACTGCAGCCGTGTCTGCAGTCCCGCCCCTCTCAAGCACGCTCTAAGTCCCTCCCCTCTCAAGCACGCTCTAAGTCCCTCCCCTCTCAAGCACGCTCTAAGTCCCTCCCCTCTCAAGCACGCTCTAAGTCCCTCCCCTCTCTCGTGCACGCGCTAGCTGCCAGAGCATGTGAGAAAGCGAGAAGCATGGCTGCAAGTGGGAGTGCAACTGCCGCTGCGCCTCGGCTTGTTGACAAAAGTTGCTTATAAATGATGCTTAAATTGTATTTAATACAAATTCTAGTCATTTATTTAATTTATTGTTCTCATTGTTTAAAAGTTTGTGTTCTGGTTCTGGTGTGAAATAAAGCACAATAATTACATTTAAGACTGTTTCCCTTTTTTTTAAGAAAAGTATCGAAAAAGAATCGGAATCGCAATTCTTGACTTGGTATCGGAACCAAAATGTTGGTATCGTGACAACACTGGTGCTGCGTCATTGCGTCATCGTTTGCGTGCCTGCTTCATGAAGCCAAACCGCGCGGAACCCCCTCACATCCACAACAACAACAATGGCCGATTGTATTGAAGCGCTACTCGTTTTGGTTTCGCTGTCGAAACGAAATGGAAGAAATGGGACTTTACTGCCAACTTTACAGTCGTTACATTCACAAGTTCTTTACAATCAACTTCAACGACGATTCGGTAGGAGAAAGAAGGTAAACATACGTCCTATTCGATGGCGTTAGAGCTAGCTGTTGTTAGCCTCTGCATGCGTCAGGCTCCAAATACCCAGCTTTGCAGCATTAATTACTACGGCATAACATTAAAACTGATTCTCAATGTCATCTCCACAGATCATGTTGCAGCTTGCTTTCTAGACCGACAACTTTTTGGTGCTTGAAACGAACCGGATTCCGGAGCTTAGAGGCGGCTCCGCTGCGGTGTGAACAGGAAAAACCGGTGCTTTTCAAGCTCCAGCTCCGAACCGGCCCTGGAACCGCGTTGGTGTGAAAGGGGCATTAGAGTGCTCTGATAAAGGTTATTATAAGATATAAAGTGCCGTGAGTGACCTTTATCGACCTCCGATCGGTGCCAGACGTCTCTACTGTAATTTCCCCCGGAGCTACGGAGGCCCGCATGTGACAAAAACAATACAATCACATTTCCCCCAACAGAGAGAGAGGAGCAATCAGGCTAATTAGAGTGGAGGAGGCGATATATATCACCGCGCTAACCAGCGGAACAATAAAACTGCTTCGTCATTTGCTTTTTTTTGGCAACAGAACGGCAGCTTTTCCTCCAGGAAGGGTACATATTCAGGAGTTTTGTTGCAGAGGCTTTTCTTTCATACTAGTGGGAAAAAAACATCCAAAAATCAACAATAAGGAGCTTATTTTTACTAACTTTGTCCATTTAGGTCTGTAGATTTCTCCTATTTGCACCCAAAGTTAGCGATAGATAATGTCTAATTTGCATATTTGAACATTTGAGAAGCTTCTTTTGTTTAGATTGTATTCATAACAAATGTGGCTAAAAGCGACTTTTTAATGGCGTTTAAATGTATTTTTTTTAGACACAAACAGATATCCAAAATGTTTGCTGTTAAATCTTTGATAACACTAAAATGTACTCGTTGTTTTTTTATTGAAATCGTATGACAAGTTATGAAAAGAAGAATAAATGAAAATAAAAAAGAAATATTGAGGTCATTGTAAGAAAGTGCAAAAAAAATGTAAATATTTATAAAAATGAGAAGTTAAAGTCAAAAAGTGCAAATAAATAAATAAACAAAATAAAAATATTTAGAAAACTACAAGAAGTAAAGAAAATAAAAAGAATGCACAAAAAAAAATATATTATTTATAAAAAACATATTGGTATAATTGGTATATCAGCAAATGAGCACATATGTAATGAGACACAGCCTCATTTGGATATCTATACATAACATTTAAGAAAACTTGCAATACAAAAAAGTCTTGTTTTACGTGTCGAACAGCTTACCCTAGGTTTACCCTACCTGCAGTGTCTCTTTCTGATAACACACAGTAAGACTTTATAACTCTCTATCAATTAGTCAATGTGAATTATTACAGCTGTCGTTGGGTCATGTTAACACTCCAAAGTACAACTGCTCTTATCAAAATGCATATTGATTCACTGCCGGCTGCATTTCTTAAGCTCCATATTTGGCAACATAGTGGAGCTTTTGCAGGGTTAGGGTTAGGGTTAGGGTTAGGGTTAGGGTTAGGGTTAGGGAAATCTATTCTGAATTAGTCGTTAGCGGTTCCTTTTTGCAACGTATAGCCACACAATTATTTTTATAATGTACACTTATTTGTATTTACTTTTGTTTGGCCTTAAGATGGCGATAAGTGGATGACCATTTTAGTTTTCACTTCATTTCACTGTAAATTGCATGAAATGATTTTGTTTTGTTTTAATGTTGTTGTATGTGTATGTATGTTTTGAGTGTGTGAGGACCCCAGGAAGAATATCAATGCTCATGCTAGTGCTAATGGGGATCCTAATAAAGACACAATCAACTACAACTGGATTACTTCAAAATAAAAAATAAATGTAATTGTGCAGTAATAAGGAGGATCATATTTATTTTCTGTGACGTTTAAGATCTTGCTATTTCAATTATATAAAGCATAACACTAGATGACATCAAAAAAATATGATATGTTAAGGTTTCATGAGGATACTCTTTAAATCGTTGTTTTAAGTCATAAGAAATACAAATTGTAATAATTGCTCCGTTAAAACTCAAGAAAATAAGATTTAACTCAAGACAGTTTTATCTCTGAATATGTGCAATTGCGTGCTTTCTAGTCTCTATTAGGATGCAATGCAATACTTGTTTGCAGGAAACCCCCTTTAAATGAATGGTAAATCATGTGAGTGTTGCCAAAGGGAAGTCAAAAGCTCTGATCCAAGTACAGGTTGATCCTTATCTGATCATTTGTATAAAACCAGGAGTTAAAGATGAGTCAATCTCTCTTTCCGCGGCTCGGGGCTGCCGCATTATCTCAGAGTGACGCAGCGCCTCATGTCAGGGCCGCGGCGGAACATTATGCTCCAGAACACAATCTGTTTAATGCAAAATGACACCGATTCTGCCATGAGGGGATTTCAGCAGGTCTGCCGACCAGGAGCCGTGTCACGCTGCATTACAGGAGACCAGGTGAGCTGTGTGTGTGTGTGTGTGTGTGTGTGTGTGTGTGTGTGTGTGTGTGTGTGTGTGTGTGTGTGTGTGTGTGTGTGTGTGTGTGTGTGTAGTAGCATTACTATACTTGTGGGGACATACATCTGTTTACATAGTCACGTGTGGGGACTCGCCTCCCTTATGGGGACAAATTGGAGGTCCCCATAAGGGGAATCATACATTTTAGGGTGAAGACTTGGTTAGGGTTAGGGTTAGGGTAAGGCATGTGTTGGCTATGGTTAAGGTTTGGATAAGTCTCCAGGAAATGCATGTAAGTCAATGTAATGTCCCCTGAAGGGATGTATACATGGTATGTGTGTGTGTGTGTGTGTGTGTGTGTGTGTGAGTGTGTGTGCGAGGATGCTTATACACTCTTAACACTGTCACTTACACACGTTAAACAGATGCAACAGCTCCAATAGAGATAGAGATATAACGGCATGATGTTAAAGGATAATATAATATAAGGTGCAGAGAGGAAAAGTCTACAGTATGCATTTGTTTTGAGTTTTAATATCGTTTTCATTTCATTTCAAACCTTAATTTATACAGATAAATCCCATTGAGATCATTGATCTGTTTTTCAAGGGAGACCTGCTCAAGTAGTTCCACATGAAACATAAAAACATAAATAGAACAACAAAAGGACATCATACAGCATCATTTGCATAATTATGCACATAAGCAGGTACCTATAGCTTCTGATTGAGTAGCATCCAACCGAGCTTTACAAACATTTAGTGGCACCAGATTGTTCAGTTTCCATTTAAAGAGTCCTCTCCTGCTGATGTTCAGGTGTATATCAGTATGTAGTGTCTCTACTTTAAAGAGTCCTCTCCTGCTGATGTTCAGGTGTATATCAGTATGTAGAGTCTCTACTTTAAAAGAGTCCTCTCCTGCTGATGTTCAGGTGTATATCAGTATACTATGTAGTGTCTCTACTTTAAAGAGTCCTCTCCTGCTGATGTTCAGGTGTTTATCAGTATGTAGTGTCTCTACTTTAAAGAGTCCTCTCCCGCTGATGTTCAGGTGTATATCAGTATGTAGTGTCTCTACTTTAAAGAGTCCTCTCCTGCTGATGTTCAGGTGTATATCAGTGTGTAGTGTCTCTACTTTAAAGAGTCCTCTCCTGCTGATGTTCAGGTGTATATCAGTATGTAGTGTCTCTACTTTAAAGAGTCCCTATATCAGTATGTAGTGTCTCGACTTTAAAGAGTCCCTAATATCAGTAGTTAGTGTATGTAATATGTCCCCTTTAAGTCGGTAAGAGATCCAAGTGCTTTTCTCATTTCGGTCACACTTGAATAAACTCCTTTTCTCTGTCTTTATATCTGACACACACTCATCATGAGTTCATCAGTGTTTCCAGTAAATATCCAGCTCAGTGTGTGTGTGTGTGTGTGTGTGTGTGTGTGTGTGTGTGTGTGTGTGTGTGTGTGTGACAGTCATCTCGTTTCCTGGAAGAAGTAAAAACGTGATCTCACACACACACACACACTCACACACAGTTAGGTTTCTTTAATAAAGCTTTGTGTGTTATGGCCCTCGTTAGTCGTTAATCTGTTTTCAGGGAGTCCAGTAGCGCCGTGGATTCTGCCGAGTCATCCTCTCTCCAGCGTTGGGCTTTAATGGAGTCAGCATTCGTCTTCTCTTAATTATCGCTGACTGATCATTTCCCCTGTTTCGTTCCTTTATGTTTTACAGTGTGCAGTGAATGTGTTAATGAAGCCGCCAGTATCTCGTATTGTTGTACTGCTGGTGCTTAGTTACTCCCCATCGGGACATCATTTTGTTTTCATTGTTGTGGTGCTCCATTTCACTTTTGAAAAGTAAAATAAAACATATTTTTATGCACTTTAAAAAGAACCAAATAGATTTCCTCTTATGCTTTTCTTCTGTGATATACTTCTACTTTACTAAAGGGCTTCCAAAATTGAAAAGTACTGCCTTATTTATTCTTAATTACTTTCTCTGCAATTTTGGGAAAATATGAAACACGCCTCCATTGGACTCCTTTGTTTACTTCGGAACATAATGACATCACTATGTTAAACTCACACTCCTATTGGCTAGCGCTCCAACACGTTGTATGATTGCGATAGGGCAAAGGGGGCGGGACATCTCTAAGCGGTTGACCAATCACAACAGAGCTAACCAATAAAAACAGATTTTGAACACTTTTATGAACTTATTTAAATGTTTTTGTTTAGAGACACTTCAAACTGATTCTGTATATTGTGTGTACATTAATAAAAAAGTTATTTAATATAATCGGTAAAAATTGTCAAAATCGTTGCACTTTTTCACTGGTTTTAGTGGAGTTTTTGGACTTAAATACAATTTTGGAGGGGTTTAAATAAGTACAAATATATGATTAGGATGAAAAAAGATAATTTTCATCCTAATAATATGAAAAAAACAACGTTTGGTTTCATTTTCACCCTTATTTTCGTCGGAGCAACTTTAACTTTGCAATGTAATATATCTGAGTTTATCCTTTAAATAAAACACACTACAGTTTGCACGAGCTTCCAAACCTTAAAGCTGTTATATATTGTAAAATGTAATGAACGATTTCACACCACGGATTGGAAAAACTATGAAAGACATTATTATTGACATTATTAAATCAACAGGATGCTGCAGCGACGCTTCCTTTAAAGACGTGTTTTGGAACATCTAGTGCTGACCTTGGATTACAACCCACACGTGTCACTTCCTGTCGCTTTCTCACGATATTCCAGAGTGTTGCTCCTTGTCAACATGCCTTAGGGGAGAAGGCTGAAGTATATTTTAGCATAATATAGTCGTAACAAAATAAGATACAAGGGCTGTGAACGCTGCATGTAGCCTATAGCATGTAGCTAACACAGTGGGAGGGGGAGAGGAAGAATGTGGCTTTTTGTAGGTCACCCCAAACAAAGCATCAGGGAACACACACACACACACACACACTTCACGACGCACCTACAAGCATCCCATTAGGACACACACTCACACAGGTGCGTACATTCAGGCCCACATGTTCACACACACACTAGGAGATCAAGGAAACAAGAACACTGAGGCCTTGTGGTATTTGTTGGCCTCAAGTGGGTCACACGCACAAACACACACACACACACACACACACATTAACACACACACACACACACACACACTCACACTGGACAAATAATCATGCAGCTTTCATCCTCCGAGGCAGGAAATGCTGCTTTTAAGCTCAGAGTTAAAAGAAAACTTAACATTTTCTCACATTCTTTTGTAAATGTTACAGAAGTTTGAGTGCCACACACACACACACACACACACACACACACACACACGCACACACACACACATATATATACAAGCTGGAATCGGCTACATAAACACACAAGCGTTAAGTCGTGTTAATGCTACGGATGTTCACACACACATTCCTCCTCTTAACATACCGATACAAAAAAATAAAACAGCGTCCTCCAAGAACTACAAACATGGCAGAGATTTGACAAATCCTGAAAGAATCTAAACGACAACAGTGGGGAGATTTTTCTCTCACACACACTAGAGAGGTTTAAAACAAAAAAAGAGTCCAAAAGAATGGAGGAGATTCGAGGAATGAGCAAGATGGACAAATACATAAGGAAAGGTGGGAAAGATGGAGAGATAAGGGAAGGAGAGAAGGAGAGAGAAATGGGAGGAGATAGAAACAAATTCAAGACCAAGAGAGAGTAGAAGTAACGTAAGAAAAAAGGAAAAGAAAGGGAAATAAAAAAGGAAACAAGGAAATGAGGAGGCTGGGAAAGATGGCTAGATAAGATAAGAGAGCTTTCAACAAAGAAAAAGGGAAAAATCGTTACAAAGTAATGAATTACAAGTAAAGAGAAGGGACATGTGGGTGGAGGGAGAGATGGAAACAAGAGAAAATGCTCAAATGTAGGAAGTAGGAAAAAGTAATAGGAGTTTAGAACATCAGAAAAAAAGGAGAAAGACAATTAAGGAACATTTGGGAAACAATGGGAAACAAAAGAAAAGGAAATAAGGAAACAAGAAGGATGGGAAAGATGTAAAGGAAAGAGAATATGGAAAAGGTAAAAGGAGGAATAAAGTCATATAAGCCAAAACAAATGCATCAAAAGGGAAGGTGGGAAAGATTGGAAGGTATACGAGATGATGGAACCAAGCAAGGAAGGAAAACAAGAGAGAAAGAGTTGGGAAAACGTGAGGAATAATGGGAAGAGACGGAGGAAAGGAACAGGAAGTAGAGAGTAGAAAAGATGTTCAGAGAAAGGTGATGAAAGTAAGACGTGTAGGACAGAACAGAAACTAGAGGAGGAGAAAGGAAAGGAAAATATGGAAAGAGAATGGGAAAAAGTCAATAAGGAAATGAGGTGGGACAGGGCAGATGGAGAGAGACACAAACACATGGAAGAGAAAAGTAAAAGGAGTGTTAAATGAAAAGGAGAGTGAGAGGAGAGGGGGTTTAAGGGGATTGTCTTGCAGGGAAGAAGAAAAGAATAAGACGGAGATGTTTTGACGAGCGAGAAACATCTGTGAAGAAAGAGAGAGAATGGGGAGCGGTGGGAGGGATGATTAATGAACGAGGAGGACATTCCCTCTGTCCATCTATTGTGGAAAGCAGGAGGAGGAGAAGAAGAAGGAGAGACAGGGTTCAAAGCGATTATTAAACGTAATATTTAGGCAGTTTTAAGATACTTTTACGAAGAAGATGTCCAGAATCCTAAAAGCATGCAGCGAAGTTATTTCATATATAAGTGCAGTCCATTTAGCATTTGGTTAATATTTACTTAGATTGTATATGTATGGTGTCTAATAATTATTAAATGGTTTGCTAATTTTCAGAGTAAAAGATTAGGAAAAGGACTTAAAGTATTTGTGAGCAAAGAAATATGAATTTATTTTTATTTTTAGGAGTGTCAAAGAAAATACTGACTTTAAATCATTTCTAAAAATAGTGTACATTTTTCGATATAACTGCAAACACAAATGTCTGTATGTTAACAACTGAGAAAAATGATTAAAACAACAATAAATCAGATTTTCTTGGAGAGAAAATACATTACAAAAAAGTGTAATGCTTATATTGGAAGTCCTTTTGTTGTGCTTAATGTCAAATTAAATCACAATTAAAGAAAGAAGTTCCCTCGTAAATCCACTTTTCTCCACTGAAGGGTCAAAGGTCACCGGTGTCAAGATAACATCGTTGCAGGAGAGAAAGTCTGGGAATACAAAAAGAAATTGGAGTAACGCCACACCCCGAGCATTATTGGAAAATAACTGATCTGTGTTTTCTTGATTTATTAAAGCTTCCTTCGGTGGATGCATGTGAAAACATTGGATTATAATAAGGGGAGGGGGGGTTACTTATTGGAGATGTTTCTCTTTCAGGGAGTTCGCCTTGTTTGTGTTTGAGGGAGATTTAGCAACAAGCTCAAATAAAGTCAAAGACAATGAAGTCAAAAGTAACATATACCAAATATATATGATACAAACTGCAAGTATAAAAAGGCTTAATCAGGATTATCTCGTCATGTTTTCAGACTGAACGCAGCACATTGAGTCCCACCCTGTGACCCAGGCTAAAGAAAACACTCCCTGCAGCCAGAGTGTTTTTAGAAACTAGAGTAAACAGTAAAGAATAACATCACTAGTTTTAGAATAGTTACAAATACACATGTCTTTCAGTTTGTTAACGGAGGGGTTTTTAAGGAAGTAACAGAAATATTAAAGCTTTGACTGAAAATGATTGCATGTTTTAAACGTTGACGATGTGAAGCACTCAATACACTCTGTTTGCATTATGTAAGGACAATAAAGTAATCTAATCTAATGGTGAGGTTATGCTAAAAGAAATACAATGTAAAATTGGAATATTAAAGCTTTTACACAAAAGTAACTTCTGTAAATGCCAAAATGTGTGTAAGAATTGTCTAAGAAAAGCCATATTTGTGTCGCTTTTTGTTAACTAACAGTTATAATGTGTTAACAATTGTTAAACAAGATTATCTTAACTTCATCATGAACATATTAAAGCAAATTAAAGTTGACTTAAGGTCAAAACAGGCTTTTAAAACCTGTGTTCCTCATGGATCCTAATTAAGATACTTCTTAACTGAGGTTCATACACCAAATAAATTAAGAAATAAGTTAAAGAACACATCACATGTCTGTATTTATGTATAGGTACAAGTTTTTTTTAAATCAATTATAGCTTATAAAGGAGAAAGTAACTATTTTGCTAAATATATGCGAAAAAAGGTGTTCATCAGGGCTCTTGTTTAAGACCCTTCTTAATGTATATATTTTTTGGTTAAACCTCATGTATGTTTAAATTCATCTTGACGCTGATAAAAAGTCTGTTTCTGCTTTCATTTAAAAGTGCTATGTCATGTTAAGCTCACATTTCTACCTAAACTTAACTTTAAACATGATCAAACTTCACGAAACAACAAACAAAATTACGGATTTTCACCAACTTGTAATCAGATTTAATTATTATCTTAAAATCCAGATAAAATGCCTTTTTCCAATCAGAAGTCTAACTTATGTCACATTTAACTTCTTTAACTTCATTTATTTTATCTTGCTGAGTTTCAATTTTCTGTGTAAACTTGAAACAAATTATGGGCTGCAGCGAAATAAAGTTGACAAGAACAAAAAAAAAGATGGAACAATTAAACACAGAGTATCCACCCTGTCTATCTATCTGTCTGTTCATCAGTGTGTGTGTGTGTGTGTGTGTGTGTGTGTGTGTGTGTGTGTGTGTGTGTGTGTGTGTGTGTGTGTGTGTGTGTGTGTGTGTGTAGCAGTATTGTTGATGTTAACACAACCTCAGACACACTGATAATAGAGCAGCTGGAGCATGAAATCACATAGAAAGACAGAAAGAGAGAGGCAGAGAGGGATAGAGGGTGGAAAAGGAGACAGGGAGATAAAGAAATAGAAAGTGACATGGCGATATCTGCGGTAAACAAAAAAAAGTTAAAAAAGAAATAAACTGAAAAAGACAGAAGTGGGGGTTGTTGAAATTGAGAGAGGAGTGGGGGAGGGGGAGACAGAGAGAGAAACAGACACCAAATTCATTGTTTTCATTGTCTAATTTGAAGGGGAGAGGATGGAGGGATGGGGGAGTGAAAACCGGGAGGAACATGAGACGGGTTGAGAGGGATTCACACACATTCCTGTTTCACACTGAAGAGAGACCAGAAAGTGGCGTTTTCGTGGCCTTGATTTCAACTTGCAGGACTTTTTTTTCCATCCGTGTGTTTACTTACACTCCAATATTGGATTATAAGTGTTGTTCCAGCCAACATTTTGAGACTAAATTACCATTTTGGGGATGTAGGGCTGCTAATTTATTATACATTAGATGAATTAATTGATGGTTTGTTTCATAAAATGTAAAAAAGGAAGTGCAAAATGTCAATCAAGTTCATTAAAACTAAAAATATGTGTTAAAAAGTCTTGTCTCATTGCTCCAAAACTCATCTATCTTCAGTATATTTTGATATAAAACAGAGAAAATGCTTATTTGAGAGGCTGAACATTTACTGCCTTTTAAAAACGTCTCTTTTGATCTAACTGTTATTGCAGCTCCACTGGTGACAAAACTATGTAGTTTTAAAGTTTGATATGACTAACATTTGATCTGCTAGACTATGCTATTTTGATTGTTTTGAAGGCTGGACTAAACAAGGTCACATAGTCAAAGACGTCAGACAAAAATGTGTGTAAATGGCGTAATTATAGTATGTCTTAATCCACTTCAAAAGTAAGACACCAAGAGGTCGCATTTTTCTCGTATGTTTCTGCATTTTCTTGGGACAAATTGATTGATTGAGGAATTAAATCAAAGTTCACCTGTTGTTCAATTCTTCCTGTCAAATATATGCCATCTCTGTTATAAGTGCGATACAATTGTATTAAAGTGCACAAATATACATGCATGCTTATATGGAAAGAACCAAACTATGTTGCTGTTGTGGAAATATCTCAAAATTATACTTTT
The DNA here is from genome assembly GCA_036324585.1 of Champsocephalus esox. Classification (NCBI taxonomy): domain Eukaryota; kingdom Metazoa; phylum Chordata; class Actinopteri; order Perciformes; family Channichthyidae; genus Champsocephalus; species Champsocephalus esox. The sequence continues at coordinate 3,160,634 of CM070489.1, forward strand.
CTCCAGTGATTTTGTTCATTTAACATTCATGTTTTGTGTTGTTCTGTTTCCTTGTAATGCTGCGTACTCTTCTAAAGATGTTGTTGTGTGTGATCGATGCTTTTTAATTGCACCGGTAAAAAAGCTGCCACTGAATTCAAACCAAACCAAGTTGTATGTTTGAGTAGAAAGCAGAGTTGTCTAGCCGCACCAACAGGTGATTGTTTATAATAAAACGTTGCAGGGTTTAGTCGGTTTCCTTCTGACCGCAGTGCGCTCCCAGGCTAAATGTACTCGGTACTGGTTACATGCTGGAGAGAGCTCCTGATATAGTCTGCGTAAACACACACGGCCTTTATGTCTGAGTGCACTGACTCTTTTTAAGAATGGCGCTGTATTTATCCAGGGAAATGTTTCATGGGCATGTTTACGCACATTTTGTAATGACTTCCTGTCGCACATTCTCACACTCCCACACACTCACGGACACAGAGTGCTGTTGAGCTGATACTCTGCCGACTGAGATGCAAGTTAGGCGGGCCAATGCCTTGCTAAAGGGCACATTGGGGGCGTCGATGTTTGTGAAGAGTTTCCTATGTCCTTGTAAGTGCATGGTGTCAAATGTGTGACCTGTAAGCAGAGAAAGTGCTAAAGCAAAGAGATGATTTGCACGTTGTCAAAACGGCATGAAATTGACGGTAATTGGCATCTGAGGACTCAATACTGAACGTTTCAACACATATTCTGAATTGTAATATATTCTACTGGTTTTGACACTGGATTGTAAAGAAAGATAAGATAAGATAAGAAGTGCTTTATTGATGCCAAATTGGGACATGTTTGCGTTGCAGCAGCATAAAAAACTACAAAACAAAAGGCATGGCACATAAGTAGAAATTAAAGAGTAGAAATAAACAACACTAGAATTTAAATATCTCAAAATAAATAAATAAAATATGTTTCCCCGTCATCTAATCAAGTGTTTATCAGAACTATATGGAAGATATATAAGGCCATAGTTAAGTGCACTGCCTTGCTCAATGGCATGGTTTCAGATACTTTGCTGTAGGGTTTTATCATTTGAACTGCAAGTAAATCCACAGTCAAGCCTCTAAAGGACAAAAGTATAACCGAATAAACCTTGAAACAAATTCAACCCGCTTTGGTTCGCTTTCTTTTGGCGAAACGCACAACAAAACATGAACTAGGCGATAAAAGATTGCTCCATGGTGCCGTTAGTGGTCAAAAGCTCTACGGACTACCTGTCATTGACGCGGGAGACTTCCGATTTCACTGCCCTCTCCCGGTTTCCTCCCGGGGTCGCATTTCTCCCGATTTCTGACCAAATCAGATTTACTCAGGACTGTTTCCACTCGGACTTTAATACAGCTACCATTGTTGGGTTTCCATGGTAGCGCGTCCTTTCCTTATGCTCCATCAAGGATGCTGCTACAGGCCGCAAGGCAGTGCACTAACAACTACAATAAGCATGTTAATGGTAAGCTAATACAGCTCCGGCGATCCACTAGTCGCCCCCCCCCGCGGTGGTTTTGAAATGCTCCGATTTCATGAGTCTCAGTTGGCAGGTATGACTAGGACAAACAGGTTACTGTTCATCTCATGGGCATAGTACCACTGTTTGAACTCGTAGACCACACGGTTTTCATTATTTTCTCCCCTGCATAAATATCTAAGTTAGCTAGCTTATGGAAGGTGTGAGAACAGGTCTGAAAAGCACCTCACACCAAACAACTACCTGCTTTATATGCTCGATCCCATGTCACCGCTGAGCTAATACATCAGACCCAGTCTTCCACGTCCAGTCATGTACTGGCATCTACTCTGACTACAACGCACTGACATCAGACCTTTCGCAGGATCTACACCACCTCTCCAGATTCACTCACCCAGTGTCGTTGTTTGCTCATTAGACGCATCCTGTCCTACAAACTGCAATAAACTACACCCCACACCACACTCGTACAGACCCATACGCACTCCCACAGTGCACGTGTGTGTGTGTGTTTGTGTTTCCTCTGTGTGTGTGTGTGTTTTAAGGTTTGTTGTAAATTTGGCTGCCAGTGCGTTGTTTCTTATCAGCATATTTCGCAAGCGGTTTAACAGCCAACGAGACAGATGTCACTCTCCTACGACCACACACACAACTCGGACATACACTACCTTTCCTCATGAGCAGAAACCTCCACACACTTCTCTACCCTTTCCTCACCCTTCTTCCCACACTCACACACACGTTTTCCCTATACCCTAGTGAAAAACTATATTTATCATGTGGTGGTGTGTGCATTAATCCCTCTAAATTCAACATATGTCTGATGTGTGTGATGTGTGCGTGTGTGTGGTGATGTGGTGTGTGGTTGTATAGTTATACATAAGGTGTGAGATGTCCATATGCCTGCGTAAGCCCATATGATTTTGTTCGCTGTGCATGCATGCATGTGTGTGAAGGTCAGCGCAGGAGTGTGTGTGTGTGTGTGACTGTGTGTGACTGTGTGTGTGTGAGTGTTATTTGATTAATGCTGAGAACCGTGGAGTGTTTAGAAAGAGGTCGCGACCTTTCAGCTTCCATTCAATCAGACAGAGAGAGAGAATACCTCTATCCTCTTTTTTTTTCTAACCTCTCTCGCTCTCTACTCGATTTTTTTCCGTGCCCCTTGAGAATCTGATAAGCCTTAGTCAGCACACACACACACACACACACACACACACACACACACTAATAAAGCAACTCCTTATTTACCTGGAGCCGCGGTGACCACACTCGAGCTACACAGAGTGTGTGGACACAGCTTTAAAAGGCCTCTTGTGTCAAATAAAAAAAGACACATTTTAAGGAGGCGCTATAATGCCTTTTGGGGGGCTTTCCCTTTCCATTGCAGCGCCATAACATGTTTTTATTTAAACCTTTTGTTCCTTAACCCAAATTAAATGAACCATAGCATTATAACAGATTCATTGTTGGGTTTGGCATCAGATCAGAAATCACTTTACGAGTTGTTTGCATTTGATAGTCATTGCTCTTCCTGAAGCAATACACACGCCTTTTTAACTGCAGGTAATTATTCTTGCGGATAAATTGGAGCAAATCTATTCAGAAATATTGTGAGAAATCATCCCATAAAAGTATATAATGTTGGATTTTAGTGTCTTTAAGTTTGAGAAACGTCCAGAAATCACACATCTGTCTTGGATGCATTTCATTCGCTTATCTCCACCTGACACAACACACACCCTTTTTCAAATGCAGCTCTCGACACCAATTGGAGCGAATCTACTCAGAAATATTGTGAGAAATCATCCCGTAAAAGTAAATAATGCTGCATTTTAGTGTCTTTAATTGTGTAGTGTCCAGGTGTCTGCACACGCACCTCTCTCTTGGATGCCTTTCGGTGTCTTATCACACTCTCACACTTTGCTAACGGCAGGTAAATGCTCTCGACACCAATTGGAGCGAATCCACTTAGAAATATTGTGAAAAATAAATCCTCCCATAAAAGTAAATAATGTTGCATTTTAGTGTCTTTAATTCTGAGATTCGTCCAAAAGAAATCCCATGCAGTGTCCAGGTGTCTGAGCACGCTTTCGTCCACACCTCTCTCTCCGTTGTATCTCCCGATCAAGTCTTTCTCTGAGTCAACACTTTCTCTTTTTTCTCCCATGTCATCTCTTTCCCTTCCTCCCCCCTAGTATCTGTTAATTTGCTCTCTATCTCCCTCTCTTTGAACCTCTCCTTTAGCCCCTGCGGCCCCAGCCAATTACACACTGTTTGTCCACCCGTTTTCAATAAAACACTGCTTCCCTTCCTCCATTCCTCCTCCTCCTCCCTTTTTTATTTTTTCCTCCCTCTCTCTCCCCCTCCGTCCACCCCCGACTGCTTCCGTCCATTTCCCTCCTGTCGTTCGCTTTTTCTCATTTTTAATTAACTTCTTTTGTAACTTGGAAAGCGACCCCCCCTCTTCTTCTTCTTCTTCTTCTTCAACATGCCTCTTGCACTCCCACACTCACTCTCTTTCTCACAAACACACACACACACACACATATAAATGGAGGTTAAACATGCGATTTACATATCAATTACAGCCAGACACCGAATCAATGATTAATGTGCGCTCAGATTAGCTAGCTTTCGCTAATCTGCCGCTGTTTAACCGTGTCCGAGATTCACTTCCACTCTTTGATTGAATGACTTGTGAGCAAATGCGTTTAACGTTTTACAATTGAATGAGATTTAGATTCCAATCAGGTCAGAAGTCTTCATGTAATTGAGTGAATTCGGATTAATTTGTGCTAGTTTAGCAGCCGTTTTTTTAGTAGCATGCTAGCTTGGATTCCTACGGTTTTTCAAGATTGAGTTTACACTTGTGCCGAGGAATTAGTTTGGTGATTTGATTATTTGAAATTAGTTATTTAACGAGATAAATGGTCGACTTACTGCGGGTACATTTCAGTCAATGAACTAATGACTTTGTGCTTTCATATTGATTAGCGCTAGCTGCTAGCTTGTCGCTATCCTCTGGGAAACTGCTAATCATATTTGACTTACTTAAATAGATTAATAAACATTAATACATATGATTTTAAAGTTATATATGAATCATTTTGGAGCTAAACTGTTCATAAATCAATGGTATGTATTGACCTCTGTTAGCTTGATGACATCGCAGGCTTAATTTGTCCGTCGAAAGCAGGGGTGTCAAACTCAATTTCATCGCGGGCCACGTCAGCATTATGGTTGCACTCAAAGTGTGGTAACTATATAAATATACATATATATAAATATATATAAAATAATGTGTTATATTACATTATTGCCTTTGAATTGGAATATTATCGGATAGGATAATAACTTAGTAATTAACTACCAACTACGTCTGAAAGCAGAAGTCTAGGGAAAACAATAGCAAGTCTCTTCAGTGCATGTCACAAAACGAGATGCATTGTGGGACATGTAGTTTATGGGCAATCTGATTCTGCAAAGCGGCATGTAACCGTATATTAAAGTTATTATATTCTTTGCAAGCTCTTGCGGGGCCACGGAAAATGAAGTCGCGGGCCGGATGTGGCCCCCGGGCCTTGGGTTTGACACCCCTGGTCTAAAGCCTAAATAGATCGACTGTTTGTATGAGAAAAAGTGGAAATCTTCATATTTGAGAGGTTGAAAACAGCATTATGTGCCATGGTTGTACATCTCTAGTCTGGATTAACTCTAAAACTGCTAGACAAACTTAAAAATATGTGATTTCTTTGTAAAATATATAAAACTGATTAACTGATTTAAATGCGGAAACTGGGCTTATTCATCGTATGACTTGACTTGCTTGACTCTCACCACAGTGACTTGGGACTTGCTTGATACTTGTAGGTCAAGCCTTGAGACTTGCTCATGACTTGCACATGTAGGACTTACTCCCACCTCTGTAGATATATATAAACACTAGATGGCTCATGGGAGATTTTCCAGCGCAGCTCACTGGCCGCCATCTTGCTACAGTCAACAGCTACTCTGGTACGCGCTACGGTGGTAGCTGTTGTAAGGTGAGTGATCTGCACAAAAATACTTAAATCGCTGAAATCTTGTCACCTGATAGTCCGCTCTCAGCTGCGCACCAGTTTGTTACATTGTTCAGAAGGTTCGGTTTGCGTTCACACGGCAAAACTCAAATGGACTATAAACTCAACACAAGTCATGTGCACGGAAATGCTGTTCACCCATTGGTCAGACATTAAGGGGGTACAAACGCAAATCCCGGCAATTTCTACCGGAGCCTCCGCCATGGAGCATCGGCACTTTCAGCAGGTTATTCTCATGCTGCTGTTAATCTGGAGATCAACAGACGCTAGCGGCCCGCGCATATAATTATAATCAGACAGCGTCCGTTAAAAACATTATAACACAATGAGAGACGTTCTGCAGTCAGGAGGGCGTTTCACCGACGACAGGTGTTCTTACTGACACATGCATTTCCAAACATCTGGACTACCTATGTTGCAAATGTATTATCTGTTCAATTCTCACACGGCATCTATTGCACGTCTGTCCGTCCTGGGAGAGGATCCCTCCTCTGCTGCTCTCCCTGAGGTTTCTCCATGTTCCCTTAAACTGTGGGTTTTCTCTGGAAGTGTTTCCTTGTACGATGTGAGGGTCTAAGGACAGAGGGTCTAAGGACAGAGGGTCTGAGGACAGAGGGTCTGAGGACAGAGGGTCTAAGGACAGAGGGTCTGAGGACAGAGGGTCTAAGGACAGAGGGTCTGAGGACAGAGGGTCTAAGGACAGAGGGTCTCAGGACTAAGGCTCTAAGGACAGAAGCTCTAATGACAGAGGGTCTGAGGACAGAGGGTCTGAGGACAGAGGGTCTAAGGATAGAGGGTCTGAGGACAGAGGGTCTGAGGACAGAGGGTCTAAGGACAGAGGGTCTAAGGACAGAGGGTCTGAGGACAGAGGCTCTGAGGACAGAGGGTCTGAGGACAGAGGGTCTAAGGACAGAGGGTCTGAGGACAGAGTGTCTAAGGACAGAGGGTCTGAGGACAGAGGGTCTGAGGACAGAGGGTCTAAGGACAGAGGCTCTAAGGACAGAGGGTCTAAGGACAGAGGGTCTGAGGACAGAGGGTCTGAGGACAGAGGGTCTAAGGACAGAGGGTCTGAGGACAGAGGGTCTGAGGACAGAGGGTCTAAGGACAGAGGCTCTAAGGACAGAGGCTCTAAGGACACAGGCTCTGAGGACAGAGGGTGTCGTATTGTCATACTGATATTCTGTACACACTGTGAAGTCCACTGAGACGAGTGTAACATCTGTGATATTGGGCTATAAATAAACATTGATTACTTTTCTGTAGGCCGAGTTGACGGAGAATTGTTACTTAACTAAACAACCGCGGATGTCTTGAAAGAGTCTTTCGCTAAAGATTTTGAAGACATCCGCGTTCTTGTGACACGTAAATACTACGCTTCCTATGTTTTGGTGCGGCTGCGTTCACACCAGCGATGCACCGCTCCGGGACCACCTCTTTGAGCCGGTCGTTCAGTTCACTTCAGTGGTCTCGGACTGCGTTCACACCGACCCAAACGAACCGCACCGGGGTTCGATTCAACCGGACTACACGAGGCCGGTGTGATCGCAGCCTGAGATTCCCAGCAGGAAGTCTTATTTCTCTTCCACGTCCAGGTCAGTCGTTCAAAAGACGCTTCATCTCGTCATTCCTCTTGAAGCAACCGGTCGTTCTTTCGTTCCCACAGAAGGGACGTACGCACGAGCGGCGTGGTAAAGAACGATGAGATATCGAAGGGCAAACAAAGTTGAGCAGAACATGCAACTCTTAGGAATGCGGGTTGCCGTCTTAACGCATATGGAAACCACGTGAATAGCCTGCAGGATTATAGTAAAGTCGAAGCAATAAAAGCACACACCGTCAGATGAAAGTGAAACGCGAAGCAGTCGCACGTAAAGGCCGTTCGTTAGCCGGCGTTTTAATTGTGACGGCGGCCAGTTCCTACAATTAAAGTCCGCCTGCTCTGGTGAACACGGTGAGAAGCAGGAACGGGCTTTCTTTACAAGTCACCCGGAATATCTTTTTATGACTTTCTTCCCAGAGAGAAATACTTTGATGAGATGATAAACGACTCTCCCTTCGTCCGCGCGTCTGTCGCTCTCCGTCCACCGGGCCGCTCGGTTCTAACGCCAGGGATTTATCGGTGGCTCCAACGTGTCGAACGCTCAGCAGCAACACAAGAAGAAGGAAACATAGATGAGGGGAGAGAAAGAAAGACAATATGTAGTGCAAACTAACACGGACTCAACTGTTACAAGAGCGTGAACACACACACACACACACACACACACACACACACACACACAGGAGGGTTTTGACAACGAAGCATGTATTGTTGCATTGTTTCCTTTGAGTAGAAGATTACAGTGGACCGGATCGCTTCAATGACAAGCTATCAAAACGACAGCATGTCTGCCCGCGCACACACACACACACACACACACACACACTCACTCACACACACACACACACTCACACACACACACACACTCTCTCTCTCTATACACACACACACACACACACACACACTCACTCACACACACACACACGCAGCAGACTATCACATACTGTAGTGTACACACACACACACTCACACACTCACACACACACACACAGCAGGAGACTATCACATACTGTAGTGTACACACACACACATCACACACACACTCACACACACACACACGCAGCAGACTATCACATACTGTAGTGTACACACACACACTCACACACTCACACACACGCAGCAGACTATCACATACTGTAGTGTACACACACACACTCACACACACACACAGCAGCACAGACTATCACACACACTCACACACTCACACACACACAGCAGACTATCACATACTGTAGTGTACACACACACACTCACACACTCACACACACGCAGCAGACTATCACATACTGTAGTGTACACACATGCATAAACATTAACAGAAATGCACCATCGATGATAAACTCATTAACGGTTAAAACAATGTTTCCCGACACGAGGAACGCTTTCTCCACAACCAATCCTGTAGTGTGCGTGCGTGTGTGTGGTATGTGTGTGCTGTATGTGTATGTGTCGTGTGTGTGTGTGTGCGCGTGCGTACGTGATGGTCTGCAAAGGCAAAGGTGTCTCTCCCACACCCACACACACCCACACACACACACACCCCACACACACACACCTGCCTGAACGACATTAGAGGCTGGACAGAAGCAAAGAAACTCTGCGCTATAACCCAGGAAGGATCTGAGAACGCCGACATTCAATTATTATTATTATTAATTACATTAAGTTAAAAAAACACAGAAAATATATAAAAATCTTTAGAATTTAAAAACTGAAAACTGTGAACTTTCGGTCAGAGCTGTCTCCCTCGAAGAGAAGTTTGTATTCACGTTATTGCTGTTGCTGTAACTCCATTGTCTCGTCTCTCTCGCATGTTAACAATAGACCAGTTTAGGAAGTTGGCACCGACTGAAACATGTTTACACACACACACACCACCACCCACACACACACCACCACACACACCACACACACACACACACACACCACACACACACACACACACACACACACCACACACACTCACACACACACACACACACCACACACCCACTCCCCGCGCGGACGTCTCAGTTTAACCACTGTTATTATTCTAATCATGATGACATGTTTTAAATGGATTATTACACGTTTTCATTAATGACACGCTGTCTGCGGGAGGCTTTCTGTGATGGCAGGGTGGTGACACACACACACACACACACACACACACACACACACCGAGAAATAAGTGCAACGAAGGCAGAAAATCAGAGTGGTCCATAAGACACACACACGACATGTTTCCCACTCATAATTAGAAATTACACTAAGTTAAAGTTTGTGTTAATAACACGCTGTCTGCCGGAGTGTGTGCACGACTGGTGGGCGACACACACACACACACACACACACCGATATGCATGCATGCTCTTGTCACGTTTTTAATTGATTTCAGCAACACACACACACACACTTATCGGAGTTTTAAAAATGAGCAATAATTATGCTTTCTTTTGTATTAATAACATGTTGTCTGACACACACACACACACACACACGCGCACACGCACACACGCACTGCCCTCTCTTTACCCCCGCTCTCTGTTCTTCTTTCATCTCCTCCTGCCCCTCTGACCTCCCCCTTTGCCTCTCCCTCTCTCTTTGATATTGCAGCTCGCTCTTAACTGTAAATCTGTCACACACACACACACGTCTGACATACTGTCACAATAAATAGAGAGATAAGACCAGGTGGAAGAAGAAGAGGGGGAGAGGGGGAGGGTGAATGACAAGAAGATTGAATAAAAGAAGGATGAGAGGAGAGGGAGGAGACGATGAAGAGGAGACAGATGGACCGAAACGAGGAAGAGGAGGAGAGGAGGGGGAACCGGAGGGACTGCAAGGAAGTGAGAAGGAAAAGTTTAGGCTGGTAAAGGAGGAGAGGAGACAAGGGGAGATGAAGGAAACTTGAAGGGGGAGAGACTGATTGAAGAAGCAGAAGAGGAAGTAGGAAAGAAGGAAGGAAAGGGAACAAGGACGGACCGAAAAAAGAGGATGAAAAATGGTGAGGACTAAAAAGATAGAAAGGTGGGAAAGGAGGAAGAGAGTAGAGGAAACAAGGGAGGATCAAAGGATGGACGACGAGGAACTAGGAGGACGACGAAGTGGAGCGAAGAAAGATGAAGAGAAAGAAGACGGAGAAAAGGGGAAGAAGTCGATGACAGAGGTTCACAGATGAAAGGAGCAAGTGGAGAGGAGGGAGATTAAAGTGAGGGAGGAAGAGGAGGAGAGGAGGAGGAGGAGAGGAGGAGAGGAAGAGGAGGAGGGATGGAGAGATTACCTGGTGAACGAGAGGGAGAGCTGTTGTGACGTTTCCTAATGCGATTTCTAAACCAATCTGCTAAGTGCACCTCAGAGACGGTGTGTGTGTGTGTGTTGTGTGTGTGTGTGTGTGTGTGTGTGTGTGTGTGTTCACAGGCATCATATAATCGTGTTGCAGACAACACCCTCCCTCTCTCACCTCGTCGCTCACCCTCCCGTGTATAAGTACACCGAGTACTTCTGAAGTGTTGTGCGAGTACTTTTACTTCAGAGGAGGATCTGAGTACTTCTGAAGTGTTGTGCGAGTACTTTTACTTCAGAGGAGGATCTGAGTACTTCTGAAGTGTTGTGCGAGTACTTTCACTTCAGAGGAGAATCTGAGTACTTCTGAAGTGTTGTGCGAGTACTTTTACTTCAGGGGAGGATCTGAGTACTTCTGAAGTGTTGTGCGAGTACTTTTACTTCAGAGGAGAATCTGAGTACTTCTGAAGTGTTGTGCGAGTACTTTTACTTCAGAGGAGGATCTGAGTACTTCTGAAGTGTTGTGCGAGTACTTTTACTTCAGAGGAGGATCTGAGTACTTCTGAAGTGTTGTGCGAGTACTTTTACTTCAGAGGAGGATCTGAGTACTTCTGAAGTGTCGTGCGAGTACTTTTACTTCAGAGGAGGATCTGAGTACTTCTGAAGTGTCGTGCGAGTACTTTTACTTCAGAGGAGGATCTGAGTACTTCTGAAGTGTCGTGCGAGTACTTTTACTTCAGAGGAGGATCTGAGTACTTCTGAAGTGTCGTGCGAGTACTTTTACTTCAGAGGAGGATCTGAGTACTTCTGAAGTGTCGTGCGAGTACTTTTACTTCAGAGGAGGATCTGAGTACTTCTGAAGTGTCGTGCGAGTACTTTTACTTCAGAGGAGGATCTGAGTACTTCTGAAGTGTCGTGCGAGTACTTTTACTTCAGAGGAGGATCTGAGTACTTCTGAAGTGTCGTGCGAGTACTTTTACTTCAGAGGAGGATCTGAGTACTTCTGAAGTGTCGTGCGAGTACTTTTACTTCAGAGGAGGATCTGAGTACTTCTGAAGTGTCGTGCGAGTACTTTTACTTCAGAGGAGGATCTGAGTACTTCTGAAGTGTCGTGCGAGTACTTTTACTTCAGAGGAGGATCTGAGTACTTCTGAAGTGTCGTGCGAGTACTTTTACTTCAGAGGAGGATCTGAGTACTTCTGAAGTGTCGTGCGAGTACTTTTACTTCAGAGGAGGATCTGAGTACTTCTGAAGTGTCGTGCGAGTACTTTTACTTCAGAGGAGGATCTGAGTACTTCTGAAGTGTCGTGCGAGTACTTTTACTTCAGAGGAGGATCTGAGTACTTCTGAAGTGTCGTGCGAGTACTTTTACTTCAGAGGAGGATCTGAGTACTTCTGAAGTGTCGTGCGAGTACTTTTACTTCAGAGGAGGATCTGAGTACTTCTGAAGTGTCGTGCGAGTACTTTTACTTCAGAGGAGGATCTGAGTACTTCTGAAGTGTCGTGCGAGTACTTTTACTTCAGAGGAGGATCTGAGTACTTCTGAAGTGTCGTGCGAGTACTTTTACTTCAGAGGAGGATCTGAGTACTTCTGAAGTGTCGTGCGAGTACTTTTACTTCAGAGGAGGATCTGAGTACTTCTGAAGTGTCGTGCGAGTACTTTTACTTCAGAGGAGGATCTGAGTACTTCTGAAGTGTCGTGCGAGTACTTTTACTTCAGAGGAGGATCTGAGTACTTCTGAAGTGTCGTGCGAGTACTTTTACTTCAGAGGAGGATCTGAGTACTTCTGAAGTGTCGTGCGAGTACTTTTACTTCAGAGGAGGATCTGAGTACTTCTGAAGTGTCGTGCGAGTACTTTTACTTCAGAGGAGGATCTGAGTACTTCTGAAGTGTCGTGCGAGTACTTTTACTTCAGAGGAGGATCTGAGTACTTCTGAAGTGTCGTGCGAGTACTTTTACTTCAGAGGAGGATCTGAGTACTTCTGAAGTGTCGTGCGAGTACTTTTACTTCAGAGGAGGATCTGAGTACTTCTGAAGTGTCGTGCGAGTACTTTTACTTCAGAGGAGGATCTGA
>CM070489.1:3178143-3238143 GCA_036324585.1 Champsocephalus esox
ATTAAAAACCCTCTATATAGCGTCTGTTTACACCCATCAAAGCTGCAAAAAACACACTCACAGGAAAGCTTTCAGCCTCACACACACTTTCACTTTCTCACACACACACACACACACACACACAAACACACACAAACACACACACTGAGGGTAAGATATCAAGTAATGAATTATGAGTCTAAGAAGATTTTCCATAACTAAAGTAAACAGTTTTTGTTTGCTGTCAGTGTTTCTAATTTGACGACTGAAACACGCATCTACACACACACACACACACACACACACACACACACACACAGACACACACACACACACACACACCACACTTCCATCAAGCTGCAAAGTCGATACAGTAAAAGCATAATTTCAACACCTAAGCGAGTAAGGCGGGCAGTGATAACAGAGCAGGAAGTCGATGTGGAATAGCATTAAGCAAACAGGTCAGCCGGTCCATCACTCATTTCAAAGGATGTATAAATAGCTGAGGAAAACTTCATTCTCTAAAACCCAGCTACGGGAACATCAGGGGTGCATGCAGAGAGCACCGACACAAGGCAGAAGGGGACATCATTGGAGAATATGTCCTTTATAGTAATTAATTGAATGTTTTTGGACTTTTAGGGCAAACTGGGAATCCTTATGGGACTTAAAAATGACGGAAAAGTCAACAAAAGACCACTTAGGATGTGTAACTTCCCGCACTCATTTAAGTGTTTGAGTGATTGTGAAGGATGTGTGACTTAACAAAGACACACAATAAGAAGTAAAACAAACATTTAAGGAACAGTACATGTGAGACTAGAGATGCAGCACGAATATGTGGCAAGAATATTTAGAAACACACGCGAAAGAAAGCTTTGAACGTGGGGGAGATATCCCGGGAAGTGAGTAAAGTTTGGCTGCAGCCACACTGGGAAATTGTTGAGACAACCGCCGCGCATCGGCCTCTCTTTACGGCATGCAGAGCTCCCGGACTTGTGCATGAACATTAAAGAAGATGTAGGCTATCATGTTCAGAGACGTGTGCATGATGGAAAATGGAGATTTAAAGAGTTCCCGGACTTGTGCATGACAATTTAAAGAACATGTATCGTGTCCGGAGACTTTTGAATGAAAGAAAAAAGAGATTGAAAGAGTTTCCCAGACGTTCGCATGAATATAAATCAGATGAGAGAGTCCACAGACCTGGCGCTGGTGCAGTCCTGGTACAGGATCTCGAAGTCCTTCTTGGAGATCAGCTTGCATCGGTTCACGCCGGGCTGGATGGCACCGAGTCCCCGCAGAACACGCACCTGCTCCACGGTGCAAACCACCGGCGCGATGTCCAGTCTCTTCAGCTTGGTGTACACCGTGTGCAAACCCCCCACCAGGTGCTTCAGGAACAGATCAAACACCTGCGGGAGACAGATGAGCTCCTGGCCGTCCGTCCCGAAACTGGCCACCTTCACTCCGTGCACTTCCACCAGTTTGCACTCGCTACACAGGGTGGAGGAATTCTGGTTCTGATGCTGCAACAAACCGGGAGAACCGGGGTTCAGACCGGCGGTGTGAAGAGATCCCAACCCGGCCAGTGAGCCCCCTGGTCCGGGCAGGAAGGCGCTGAGCATGCTGCTGGTGAGCCGCGGGGACAGGGAGTGGGAGGAGTGGGAGTTGTTGTTGTTGTTGTTGTGTCCCGGACTGGAGGAGCTCTGGAGAGGGTCCGGGGCAGAGCGGTAGAGTGAAGCCGAAGTTGGGACGCCTGAGCCCGGCGTGAGGAGAGGAGGAGAGCCGGGAAGCGACATGGAGGTGGTGGAAGTGGAAGAAGAAGAAGAAGTGGAGACACAAACTCTCTCCTGTTCTCTCTCTCTCCCTTTCACACACACTTTCTCTGCTTCTTGAGTTAGGACAGAACACACTCTTCTGTTTCCTGTCACTTTTTCCTCTCCACACTGTTATCCGCGCGTGGAAAGCGGACTGTCCGGTCTGTGCGTAAAAGAGACTGGTTCAGACTCCGGGTCTCAAGCCCCGCCCCCTACACGCATGATTGACAGTTGATGGGCCAATCAGAGAAGAGCAAGTGTGGGACTGGAGTAGTGATTGGCGGGGAAAGAGAGGAGGACTTTATTACACCCCCATTGATAGTGTGCGTGCGTGTGTGTGCGTGTGTGCGTGCGTGCGCGTGTGTGGGTGAGGGTATCAGTCAGATCTTTCCTTCTGCTGTTTCATAAACTTTCTCACGGGTTGCTTGAGTTGCAAACGGGAAGTTTTATTTGTCTTCCATGTGTGTGTGTGTGTGTGTGTGTGTGTGTGTGTGCGTGTGGGTGCGCGTGCGTGTGCGTGTGTGTGTGTGCCGTAGTGGCTCACATGCGAGCTCTGGTGGCGAGATGGACACACTGATCAGCAGGTGGATAAATTAGGAAAGGTTGGATAGAAGGAAGGAAGGAATGAAGAGAGGAAAGAAGGAAGGGCTGGATAGGATTAAACAAAAAAGGAATAATTAATAGGAGACTTGACCGAAAAAGGGAGGAAATAGGAATTTAGGAAGCATGGATAAGTAGAGGAAAGAAGGGGAGGAGGAAATACAAAAAACGAAATGACTTGTGGTGATAATTTATATCACAAAAGAAGAAGAGAGGGATTAACAGAGACTATGGAAGAATAAGAAAAGAGATCATGTAGCAGCAGAGAGAATTAATTATGCGTGTGTGTGTGTGTGTGTGTGTGCGTGTGTGTGCGTGTGTGTGTGTTTAAACAGTGAAATGGGATTGAACGGTGTGGATTACAGCCAGACGGCTTTCATAATCCCGTGTAATCTCATTACACTGAGAAACCCTGACTGCATGAAAGCGGAAGACGTGATGAAGACAGGGAGAGAGGGCGATGTTTTAAAAAGAGAGAAACGATTTACATGTGTGTAAACATCTGGGGTTGTCAACGTCACACGCTTATGGCCAAACAAAGGTAATATTAGGACATAAGAACGATATTAAAATGAATGAAAACTAATAGGAAAAATGTAATAAATAGAAAATTAAATAATTAAAATACTTTGCAAAAATGTAAAAAAATATATTAAAAAAAACATTAAAAAAATAAAGGTATACTTCTTAAATTAAAGCCATGTTTGTGGAAATGGCTAACACAATACAAATGAAGTACACCAATAAGAATATCAGTAAAGGTGAAGGGGGAACGGAGGGTCACGGGAAAAGGTGATAATAAAAGAGTGAGACGGAGATAATGGAGAGGCAATAACTTGTCTCTCAGGACTCATCAGGACCGAAGTGAGGCCGGACTCACAGACAGAGAGAGATGAGGGCTCAGCCGAGGTGAATATCTCTCAGCGGGGTTATAACGACCCACATGAACTTGGACTTTGGGATGTGGAGAGGAAGAGGAGGGAGGAGACAAGAGGCGGGAAGTGGAAAAACGTGTCTGCAAAATGCTCTTCATCCCCCGCGAGAGACTGGGATGAAGGAGCAACACAAAGCCCGTTAAGTAAAAGCTGAGCACCTGCATGGATGATGTCACACCGCTCTGAGCCAATCAGCAGCGAGTATCACAGCGTTGTTGTTGCCGTTTTGATCTATAAAGGCAACGACAGAGGCTTTTGGATACATCCAGGTGTAATCTCATTCTGCATCCTGTGACTAAGATAATACTGACTTTTAGTTTCCATCCAATAGTAGCGCCCATTTTCACAGGATGTTGCCATAGAAAAGTTGAAAGAATGCTAGGTCTCTTTTTGCGTTTATGTCGGGGCAGTGAAGCAGTAGGTGGCCCCAATTTAAAGAGCGCCAGTTGGTCATTAAATTGTGAAGAAATATGTTGAAAAAGTTAGATGGAAAGAGGCATTAGTTGACTTTGAAGTCGCTGCGTCATTATTTAGACAAGCCTCAACATATATTTTAGTGCAGCGCCACCAGCAGGTTGATACAGGGAAACTATCTCAACAACTATTGGATGGATTGTCATGTGCATTGGTGTTCATGTTCCCCTAAATATGCGTTCTCCTTTACTGCCATCGTCTGGTCCATCGTCTGGTCCATCGTCTGGTCCATCGTCTGGTCCATCGTCTGGTCCATCGTCTGGTCTATCGTCTGGTCCATCGTCTGGTCCATCGTCTGGTCCATCGTCTGGTCCATCGTCTGGTCTATCGTCTGGTCCATCATCTGGTCCATCGTCTGGTCCATCGTCTGGTCGAATATGTCCGAAGCAGGAGAAGTTTGTCAGGACGATAAGAGGTGAACTCTAAAAGTCGCTTTCCCATCCACTCTGTGTTCCTGTGATTTCTCTCTCTCTGTGTTTTACTTCTGAAATCCACATGAACGACAGCAGGGAGGAACATAATCTCATTTGTGAGTGAAGAGAAACTCCCAGGGCGAACATTCATCACCTGACAATGATGAATGTTCGGGGGAAAGTTACCTGCACTAAAACTCAGCGAGAAAGTTTGACGATGATGTTTTAACATGGCTTTTAAGAGACATGAATGAGATGTGAAGCTACAAATATATAGACATTTTATTCATTGGGATAAACCCCTTGAGATGCACCATCTCGTTTCCAAGGGGTCCCGACAATAGCAACAACTTACAGACAAATAAACAAAAAGCAAAACATGACACACAAGACAAGTGAAATTCAAGCAATGCACACAATCATTACAATTTGAGACAGACGAGCAAATCAGTTTCATCAATATCAGTTATAACATATATATGTATAAGTACAGACCAGTTGAAAGTGAGATAACAATGCATGTTTAAACATACCCAATGATGCAAGCAGGGTCGTGCAGAAACCAAACGATTATTACATCAACTAGATTGAACAGTAATTCACATCTCATAACAAAATAAGCTTTCATTCGGTGACTTGATTTTAAAAAATGAAAACCAGGGTCATTTTTTGTTTTGCGGTCCATATCTCATTAACATATCTAATGTTAGTAACTATAAAAGATACAATGGGGACAATTCTGTTTTAATATAGTTTGACCATTGTAGTCCAGACATACTGATAAAATAGGGCCTCTAACTAATTACCTTAAATAAACTCACTAATGAATGAAACCAGTTCAATACGCATTATTCTTATTCTATCGTTCTTTATGAGCGCAGTAACGGTAAGGTATCTAATTACTTATTTATTTAGTATTCCATAACTTAGTAACAGAGATGGTCAAACTGAAGTAGAGACATGGCAGAAATCCTACAATGAAGTGGGACATTGAACTGTTCACCCGTGAGAGGGCGATCAAGAGAAGAGAGCGAGCGGCCCCTGAGGCAGTTCACAGATGAGAAGACACAGAAAGACAGAAGCACAACAACAACAAGTAGCTATATTTAGGTGTTTGTTTGTAAATAACCGGCGGTATCAAGAGGAAATAAAGTCCCCTTGTTTGTCCCTTATACGCTAACTGCCATGAGAGAACTCAAAATCAAGTTTCCAGAATCCGACACTGAGGTGGTCTTAAGGCACCGGCAGATGACAGCTGTGTTTCCCGCAGCGAGACGCTACAATGCCAGCGCCATATACAAAACTAATTGTGGGCTTATCATGCTGATTCGGCCACAACAGAAAAAAGAAAAACAAACTCGCTCTCTCCAGAGGGGCAGGTCAGTCAAAAAGGCCAAACGGGCCGTTGCCCGGGCAACATTAGCCCGTACCTGTGCACGTCCCTGGATGCAAGAGAGCAGGTCAAGTATTCCAGTCTGTTGGGGCTTTGAACATGAACGCTCTTCTGCCAATCCATGTTTTTGCCGAGGGGACAGAGAAATACATCTGAACAGAATGTCTAACTTGATGATTTGGCGAGTAGGGTACAAAATACTGCTTTACATAAGGGGGATAGTTAAGATACATGCATTTAAATATCAGCTGGAGCCAATGCGTGTGTCTTCTTACATTTAAAGAAGGCCATTTCAGTTGGTTATTGTGCAGTGATGTGTACGAAGAGGACAACCAGGAACAAACATGCAGAGTCTGTTGTAGGCTGTGTTGAGCCGAGCAAATCTGATTTATGTGCATTTTGGTAGACAACATCACAATAGTCCGTAATCGGAAGAATAAGTTGAGAAGCAATTCTCTTTCGGACACTGACATGTCCTTAGGTTTTTGCAAAATGACCAAATAAATGCACGTCATTGTGAACTAAAGCCGCATTATAACGATTGTGATCAGATTGTTAGCGTTCTCTTTCCGCTCTCATTGCATCCTTTTTGGCCATTTCAATTCAGTTAAAATATCTTTCATTAGTAACTAAATATGTCTACTAAGGCTTTGGCTTTTCAACCACTTCAATAGTTTTTACTTGGATCTTGAACCAAAGAGTTGCAGCTGCATATCACAGACTCGACGGGAGGTAAGAGGAGAAAGAAATAAACCAGATAAGATGAAGAAAAGGAGATAAAACATAAAAACACCGGAGGAATCGATTGTAATGGAACGAAAAGCTGAATGTGTTTGAGACTGGGTGACATTGGTCGAGTGCAGTGGTTCCCAAAGTGGGGCGCGCAGAGGCATGATAATAATAATTATTGATTTGAAAATAATATGATACAGTGCCATTACGTCTGGGTCTCTGTTTCATTAAAGCTCGGTTCTGTGTGTGAAACGAGCGCACCGGTACCGGAGATCGTTGATGTTAGCTTCTGGTGCTAGTGAGCTACGCTAACCGATATAACGAATTTTTTCAGCAACTCTGTTGTCAGACTGAGAGGCTCAGTGAGCTAAAGGACTCTCAGTGTTATCTCAGTGGGTCTCAAACGGTTTGGTCGACATTAATGTAAACAATTATCTCTGAGGCACACGTTTATATGATCATGTTACAACCCGGCTCGTGGGCTGTAACATAAAGCAGGGAGGCGAGACGAGAGGTAAGAATATATAGTTTATTTGTTGAAACACAACAACTAAATGAACACCAGCAACAAGTCCCTGAGGCTGGCGCAGAGAGAGTGCCCGAGGAGTGAGAGCGACGTAACCGGCTGGGCTCCTCCTATATCCTGTTTCAACAGGTGTAGCTCATCCGGCAGGTATCCTCCCACAGGTGCGGCTCATCAGCACCTGAACCTGTGAACACCCACAAACCACACACACAACCAGACGGCACCCACGTGGTGTGGAGGGGTCGTCACAATCATTATAAACAAATAAGAGAATGAATGAAAAACAGCTATGAAATACTATATGACAGTAAAACAAGAATAAAGTTTAAAAGGGTGATTTGTAAAATATCCATAAAGACAAAGTAAATCTGCTTCCAGTTCTGTTTCAAATGGCTGTTGAGAGAGGTTTCCATAGATCTCTCATGTTGCTCTCAACGTGCACCAGATTGATGCTTTCAACTTCAATATTTAAAAATAAATCTTCCAGGGGGAGCATGCCCCCGGACCCTCCCCGATGTGAGGTCCACACACCACCTATAGCACTTTACCCCTGCTTACACCTATATGCCACACTGTGTGTGTGTGTGTGTGTGTGTGTGTGTGTGTGTGTGTGTGTGTGTGTGTGTGTGTGTGTGTGTGTGTGTGTGTGTGTGTGTGTTGCAGTAGAACATTCTGTAGCCCGGTGCATTAATGGAAACCCTAAATGTTTGAGCACCCTCTACGAAACGCCAAGCTACCCCACAGCACCCCCAAAATAAATCTCTGGCGCCGCCACTGAGCCTGACTTGTGTTGGGGGGGCCCGACTTTTATTTTTATCCAAAGGGGCCTGACAGAAAAAGTTTGAGAACCACTGGTGTTGTGTCTTTTTTTAATTTCCTTTTTTAAAATTTCACTTTGGGACACAAACATGAATGAGAGGAGAGCCGCTGGCTGTGTGTGTGTCTTTCAAACTCTTGTCTCACACACACAAACACCTCAGTTCTTATACAAAGTGTTTCTACAAACATCACACACACACACACACACACACACACACACACATACACACACATACACACACACACACACGCACACACACACTGCTGCTGCATCTGAGCCATCACTAGAGGCTATCAGGATTTATTTAGCTTTTTATTTATACAAGCTTAAAGTCAAACCATCCATCTCACACACACTGGCCTCAAGCTTTCATTACTGTGTGTGTGTGTGTGTGTGTGTGTGTGTGTGTGTGTGTGTGTGTGTGTGTGTGTCAGATCAGATGACATTGCCTGCATGTAAGCAACTTTCTGTTTGTGATGATATACAGTAATTCTAAAACTTGGCTGTGTGTGTGGTGTGTGTGTGTGTGTGTGTGTGTGTCCATGTGTGTGTGTGTGTGTGTGTGTGTGTGTGTGCGTGTTTATCCGTGTGTGTGTGTGTATCTGTGTGTGTGTGTGTGTGTGTGTGTGTTTATCCGTGTGTGTGTGTGTGTGTATATCCGTGTGTGTGTGTGTGTGTGTGTGTTTATCCATGTGTGTGTGTGTGTGTGTGTGTGTGTGTGTGTGTGTTTATCCGTGTGTGTGTTTTCCCATCATCTTCGGCACCTCCAGCCATGATGATGTTGAGGACGGCGGCTCAAGTTGTGTTCTTTAATAATCTAATTCAACAACACAATTACCAAGTGTCAAACTGCAGCGCGAGGCGGAGTGATAGCGACGCTTCATTTCCATACGAGCAGCTTTTAAAAAAGAATATAATATCATCGGCTAATTTAAAACACCATGGACACGACAAATATTAAATAAAAGATCCTCTCGTTTTACACCTAAATGGGGCAGGAAATAGTTGTGCCCAAAGTGATTGTTAGAAGTCACGTGCAATTACGTAACACCACGGTTAATATTTACATTCAGGACGAATAAAATCGTTACCAAATTTGATAAATACATTGTACATAGTGTGTTTTATAGGTATATGTAAATGGTCCCTGTGTCCTCCATTGGACTCCTTTTTTACTATAGTGACATCACTATGTAACACTCGCATTCCGATTGGCTCGCTCTCCAACACATTGTATTTGATAGGAAAAGGGGCGGGACATCTGGAAGCGGTTGACCAATCAAATGGTATTCTTGGTATTGTTGTTCCACGTCTTCCAACAAGTAAGCAAGCAAATGTGCGACGATTCAGGATATAAAAATACGTTCTTGGTGTACCTTTTGTACGGTAAAACATTTTCTTAGCTATGTTTCTTGAATTCTTGCTATAGCGTGATGTTTAGTACTGTGGTGTAAAAAGATATATGAAAAGGACCTAGTTTAGAAGCTAATGAGACTCTTTTAGATGGCACTCGAGCAATACGACTGGAGGTAATTCAGAATTAGCTTCGAATAATTCAAACCAAAATATTTGTGCACAAAACTGTGAGTTCTTATGAAGCTTTTCACATTTTATTTCGTATTAATTCGTCTCAATTTTGACACTAAATGTTCTCATTTTAAAGAAATCAATGACTTTAACGACTTCATGTTTGTCTGTATTTTCGGCTTTTTATTGATGAATCAGTGCCAGAGTTTCTGAAACAAACCTTGAGACAGAAACGGGGGACAGTTATTTTACGCCATTAAAAATGTTCCTGGGTAAAATCAGATCTGGTGTAATAAAGCCGGAGCTTCCTCTCCTTTCTGTCCCTCTCTGTCCTCCACCTCTCCTTCCCTCTCTAACCTTCATCCCCCCTTCTCTTTATCACTCTACTAATAAAACCTGCTCATCCAGAAAGAACAGAATTTAGAGGAGGACGGGGGAGAAAGACAGAGGGGGAGGAAGACGGAAATGAATGAGGGAGAAAGACAAGGAGAGAAGATGGAGGGACTTAAGAGAAAGGAGATAATTAAGGACACAGCATTTGCAATAGTAAGATTTTCTGGTTCAAATCGATTCGTTTGAATTTAATTGGAACGATTAGTGGATTCGCTCACAGAATCCAACTTTTGTTAACTTTGACACGGGAATTAGTGCCGTTGAATGATTTTAAACCGTCTCGTTTGTGCTGACCTTTGAGGGAACTTATTGAGGAAACTAAACAGCGTCGCCCCATTTCATTTCATTTAACCATTATATGAACCGGCTGCACAAGAGAGGCCTGGTTTGCAATACGGCTGTATCCTGAATAAAACTCTTGAATAAACTGTTAAATGATTTAGGAACATACACACATGTTTTATAAGACTGAATAGATCGCAATTCATTTGCCTGGTTTAGCAAACATCCTGAAGTAGCACCATATGGATATTAAAGTGTTGATATGTTAGAAGCGGGCGGGGAGGGAGAGGGCGTCCACCCCGTGAATTTTGACTAGAGCCGTCCCTTATAGATAGTCTTTTTACGTTAGTGAGCCGGATCGTTTGGCTCGGCTCTCTTAAAGCGCCGGCTGTGTCGGCTCCCTAACGGCTCCCCATGTTACCACAGTTCACCACGGAGCCTCAGTTTCTCCGCTGCGAGGCTCTGGTGCTCGCAGCTCCACTAGCACCACTCATCGCGTCCGAATCGCGCACGTTCCGCGTTGTCCTGTAGCAGGCACCGCCGATGTCGGGGAAACGATCCTCAATACCACCAGACTCCTTTGCCCCTCCAACAGAGCGATGTCCTTTTTCTTTTTCGTCATTTCAAGCGATAAAAACTCTCGATCTTCTCTCGAATTATTAATATTGTTGGACGCCCTCGGCTCGCGTTCAGGGCGTCCCGAGCTGAATAAGGGCGTCAAATGACGGCAAGACGCCCCCCTGGCGGAAACGCTGGTTAGAAGTAGTACAGAAATCGCTGTTTGGAAGTGGTGTTACGGAAGTGGCCATGAGGAAGGGGATATCTGGAAGAAGGGATTCAGAATTAGCTAAACTGAAGTGGCCGTATGAAAGAAGGGATACGAAATCGGCCGTACAGAAGTAGAGTTTGCGGAAGAAGGGTTACAGAAAAAGCGAGCTGGAAGTGGCAATACGGAAGTAGGGTTACGGAAGAAGCGTTACGGAAGAAGCGTTACGGAAGAAGCGTTACGGAAGTAGGGTTACGGAAGTAGGGTTACGGAAGTAGGGTTACGGAAGAAGCGTTACGGAAGTAGGGTTACGGAAGAAGCGAGCTGGAAGTGGCAATACGGAAGTAGGGTTAAGGAAGAAGCGTTACGGAAGAAGCGTTACGGAAGAAGCGTTACGGAAGAAGCGTTACGGAAGAAGCGTTACGGAAGTAGGGTTACGGAAGAAGCGTTACGGAGGTAGGGTTACGGAAGTGGGTTACAGAAGAAGCATTATGGAAGTAGGGTTACGGAAGAAGTGTTACGGAAGTAGGGTTACGGAAGAAGCATTACGGAAGTAGGGTTACGGAAGTAGCGTTATGGAAGTAGGGTTACGGAAGTAGGATTACGGAAGTAGGGTTATGGAAGAAGCGTTACGGAAGTAGGGTTATGGAAGAAGCGTTACGGAAGAAGCGTTACGGAAGTAGGGTTACGGAAGAAGCATTGCGGAAGAAGCGTTACGGAAGTAGGGTTACGGAAGAAGCGTTACGGAAGAAGCGTTACGGAAGAAGCGTTGCGGAAGTAGCGTTACGTGAGTAGGGTTACGGAAGAAGCGTTACGGAAGAAGCGTTACGGAAGTAGGGTTACGGAAGAAGCGTTACGGAAGAAGCGTTACGGAAGAAGCGTTACGGAAGTGTCTGTATGCAATTAGCCTTACGAAAATGGCAATATTGGAGTGTTCATACAAAAGTGGTCATGCGGAGGTGGGCATAAAGAATTAGCCATTTGAAAGAAGGGATACGGAAGTGGCCCTACGGAAGAAGCAAGAAGAATGTGGCCATAGTTTGCAGAAGAAGCCTTAGATCTGGAAGTCGCAATACAGAGGAAGCGATAAGAAATTGTCTGTACGGAAGTAGTCTTAGGAAAATGGCAATTTTGGAGGGGTCATACAGTGGCCATATACCGAAGTGGCCACACAGAAGGAGGGTTACGGAAGCCATTCGGAGGTAGACATACGGAAATAGCAATATGGAAGTGGTCGTACGGGTGTAGCCATTTTGAAGTGGCCATGCAAAAGTAACGATTCAAAAGTGGCATGGGAGTATACAAAAGAAGCCGATAGTAGCTGAGAACAGAAGTGGGAATATGGAGGTAGTCACAAAAGTAGCTGGTTTGGTTTGCACAAGGAAAAAGAGGAAAAATTAAGAAAAGAGGGGATGCAGAAACGAGAGATTTAGGGAAAGAGCCTCAAAGTTACTATGTCCTGATTCAGAGAGCGAAAGAGGCCAGAAACACAAACCTCATGCCTCTCTCTCTCTCTCTCTCTCCCTCTTCTCCCCCTTTATTCTACCCATTTATTCTCCCTCTCTCTCTCTCTCTCTGTTCCTGTCGTCTTTGCCAGCAGCGATGTCTTCAAACTCTGATTGATGATGGTTGCCGTCGGTTACCGGTGTGTCCTGCTTTTTAGTTTTTACCAAAATACTCTATCCTTTCCAAACTTTTCAAAAAAATGCAACTGCTGATGTGAAAGTCAACTCCCCCCTGCTGAGGTCTCAAATGTGTGTGTGTGTGTGTGTGTGTGTGTGTGTGTGTGTGTGTGTGTGTGATGTGTGTGTGTGTGTCATTTTTCAGTAATGCAAGGTCCTTTATACAGAAAGTAAATGATAAAATGACAATTAATGGTATGAGAAAACATTTTTAAAA
Organism: Champsocephalus esox; assembly: GCA_036324585.1. NCBI lineage: Eukaryota > Metazoa > Chordata > Actinopteri > Perciformes > Channichthyidae > Champsocephalus > Champsocephalus esox. The sequence continues at coordinate 3,190,703 of CM070489.1, forward strand.
TGTTGGATATCAGTGTGTAGTGTCTGTACTTTAAAGAGTTGTACGTAGTGTCTCTACTTTAAAGAGTCCTCTCCTGCTGATGATCAGGTGTATATCAGTATGTAGTGTCTCTACTTTAAAGAGTCCTCTCCTGCTGATGTTCAGGTGTTTATCAGTATGTAGTGTCTCTACTTTAAAGAGTCCTCTCCTGCTGATGATCAGGTGTATATCAGTATGTAGTGTCTCTACTTTAAACAGTCCTCTCCTGCTGATGATCAGGTGTATATCAGTATGTAGTGTCTCTACTTTAAAGAGTCCTCTCCTGCTGATGTTCAGGTGTTTATCAGTATGTAGTGTCTCTACTTTAAAGAGTCCTCTCCTGCTGATGACCAGGTGTATATCAGTATGTAGTGTCTCTACTTTAAAGAGTCCTCTCCTGCTGATGATCATGTGTATATCAGTATGTAGTGTCTCTACTTTAAAGAGTCCTCTCCTGCTGATGTTCAGGTGTTTATCAGTATGTAGTGTCTCTACTTTAAAGAGTCCTCTCCTGCTTATGGTCAGGTGTATATCAGTATGTAGTGTCTCTACTTTAAAGAGTCCTCTCCTGCTGATAGTCAGGTGTATATCAGTATGTAGTGTCTCTACTTTAAAGAGTCCTCTCCTGCTGATGTTCATGTGTATATCAGTATGTAGTGTCTCTACTTTAAAGAGTCCTCTCCTGCTGATGTCCAGGTGTATATCAGTATGTAGTGTCTCTACTTTAAAGAGTCCTCTCCTGCTGATGTTCAGGTGTATATCAGTATGGAGTGTCTCTACTTTAAAAACTCCTCTCCTGCTAATGTTCAGGTGTATATCAGTATGTAGTGTCCCTACTTTAAAAATTCCTCTCCTGCTGATGTCCAGGTGTATATCAGTATGTAGTGTCTCTACTTTAAAGAGTCCTCTCCTGCTGATGTTCAGGTGTATATCAGTGTGTAGTGTCTCTACTTTAAAGAGTCCTCTCCTGATGATGTTCAGGTGTATATCAGTATGTAGTGTCTCTACTTTAAAGAGTCCTCTCCTGCTGATGTTCAGGTGTATATCAGTATGTAGTGTCTCTACTTTAAAGAGTCCTCTCCTGCTGATAGTCAGGTGTATATCAGTATGTAGTGTCTCTACTTTAAAGAGTCCTCTCCTGCTGATGTTCATGTGTATATCAGTATGTAGTGTCTCTACTTTAAAGAGTCCTCTCCTGCTGATGTCCAGGTGTATATCAGTATGTAGTGTCTCTACTTTAAAGAGCCCTCTCCTGCTGATGTTCAGGTGTATATCAGTATGGAGTGTCTCTACTTTAAAAAGTCCTCTCCTGCTAATGTTCAGGTGTATATCAGTATGTAGTGTCTCTACTTTAAAGAGTCCTCTCCTGCTGATGTTCAGGTGTATATCAGTATGTAGTGTCTCTACTTTAAAGAGTCCTCTCCTGCTGATGTTCAGGTGTATATCAGTATGTAGTGTCTCTACTTTAAAGAGTCCTCTCCTGCTGATGTTCAGGTGTATATCAGTATGTAGTGTCTCTACTTTAAAGAGTCCTCTCCTGCTGATGTTCAGGTGTATATCAGTATGTAGTGTCTCTACTTCCCGTCTCCATGCATTAATGTTCAAAAAGCTCTTTATTTCTCTCATGTCTGTGCTGCAGCACCTCTTTTCCCCCTCTGTCTGAAACCAGACCCCAGTCTGCACTGATTGGTTAGCTGGCCAGCTCTGTTGTGATTGGTCAACCTCTTAGAGATGTCCCGCCCCTTAGCCTATCACTCACAATGTGTTGGAGCACTAGCCAATAGGAGCACAAGTGTTATGTTGTGATGTTCAATTTTTACAATAGAAAAAGGATAACAACTTTGAAGTGTTTGAACTAAATAATATATATAGATAGATGGACAGATATAGATAGATAGATAGATAGATAGATAGATAGATAGATAGATGATAGATAGATAGATAGATAGATAGATAGATAGATAGATAGATAGATAGATAGATAGATAGATAGATAGATAGATAGATAGATAGATAGATATAGATAGATAGATAGATAGATAGATAGATAGATAGATAGATAGATAGATAGATAGATAGATAGATGGATGGATGGATAGATAGATATATAGATAGATGGATAGATTAATTAATAGATGAGAATAAGAATAATGCAAGATTTCTTTTCAGCACTGTAGCCAGGCTGACAGAGAGCCACAGCTCCATTGAGCCTTCTATTCCCATAGCACTCAGTAGTAATGATTTTATGTGCTTTTTTAACGATACAATTGTTACTCTTAGAAACCAAATTAATGACCTCTTGCCTTTGACCAGTATAGTGTTATCAACAGCTCCCGGAAACATAAGTTCTGATATTACACTAGACAGTAAACTAGAATGCTTTTCAGCCATTAACCTTGAACAATTACATTCAATGATGCTCTCTTCTAAACCATCAACGTGCATGTTAGACCCAATTCCAACTAAGCTGTTGAAGGAAGTTTTTCCATTAATTAGCACTTCTTTATTAAATATTATGAATATGTCTTTATTATCAGGCTATGTTCCACAATCATTCAAAGTAGCAGTGATAAAACCGCTTCTTAAAAAGCACAACCTCGATCCAGAGGTTTTAGCCAACTATAGACCTATTTCTAATCTTCCGTTCCTCTCAAAGATTCTTGAGAAAGCGGTCGCAAAACAGTTGTGTGATTACTTAAAAAACAATGATTCATTTGAAGATTTTCAGTCTGGCTTTAGAACACATCATAGCACAGAGACAGCTCTGGTTAAAGTCACAAATGACATTCTAATAGCCTCAGACAAGGGACTTGTCTCTATTCTTGTTTTGCTCGATCTCAGTGCTGCATGTGATACTATCGACCATGATATCCTATTGCAAAGACTAGAGCACTTGGTTGGCATACAGGGAACTGCTTTAGGCTGGTTTAGGTCCTATCTATCTGAACGCTCTCAGTTTGTACGTGTTAACGATGAATCATCCACGCAAACCAAAGTTAGCCATGGAGTGCCACAGGGCTCAGTGCTCGGACCTATTTTGTTCACATTATATATGCTTCCGTTAGGCAATATTATAAGGAATCATTCTGTAAACTTTCATTGTTATGCGGATGATACTCAACTATATTTATCAATCAAGCCTGATGAAATTAATCATCTAAATAAAATTCAAGACTGCCTTAAGGACTTAAAAACGTGGATGACCTTAAACTTTTTGATGTTAAACACGACCAAAACTGAAGTTATTGTACTTGGCCCGAAGAATCTACGAAACAAATTATCTAAAGATATACTAACTATGGATGGCATTAATTTGGCCTCCAGTGAGACTGTAAGGAATCTTGGTGTTATATTTGATCAGGATTTATCCTTTAACGCCCACATAAAATCAATTTCAAGGACCGCCTACTTTCATCTACGTAACATTGCAAAAATCAGGCATATCTTGCCTCAAAACGATGCAGAGAAACTAGTCCATGCATTTGTTACTTCTAGGCTGGATTATTGTAACTCTTTATTATCAGGGAGTACCAAGAAGTCAGTCAAGTCGCTTCAGCTGATTCAAAATGCTGCAGCTCGTGTACTAACCAGAGTTAGGAGAAGGGACCACATTACTCCTGTTCTGGCTGCCTTACACTGGCTCCATATAGAACACAGGATATAATTTAAAATTCTTCTTCTCGCCTACAAAGCCCTTAATGGGCAGGCGCCATCTTACCTTAAAGAACTCATTATACCCTACTGTCCTACTAGGGCATTGCGTTCCAAGAATGCAGGGTTGTTGGTTGTTCCTAGAATCTCTAAAAGTACAATGGGAGCCAGAGCCTTTTCTTATCAAGCTCCACATTTGTGGAATCAGCTTCCAGTTTGTGTTCGGGCGGCAGACACCCTATCCGTTTTTAAGAGTGCGCTTAAGACCTTCCTTTTTGATAAAGCTTATACACACATGCATTTCCAAACATTTGGACTACCTATGTTGCAAATGTATTATCTTTTCAATTTACACACGGCATCTATTGCAGTCTGTCCGTCCTGAGAGAGGGATCCCTCCTCTGTTGCTCTCCCTGAGGTTTCTCCATGTTCCCTTTAAACTGGGTTTTCTTCTGAAGTTTTTCCTTGTACGATGTGAAGGTCTAAGGACAAAGGGTCTAAGGACAGAGGGTCTAAGGACAGAGGGTGTCGTATTGTCATACTGATATTCTGTGCACACTGTGAAGACCACTGAGACAAATGTAACATTTGTGATATTATAAATAAACATTGATTGATTGATTGATGGATTGATGGATAGATGGATAGATAGATAGATAGATAGATAGATAGATAGATAGATAGATAGATAGATAGATAGATAGATAGATAGATAGATGGATGGATGGATAGATGGATAGATGGATAGATGGATAGATGGATGGATGGATGGATGGATGGATAGATGGATGGATGGATGGATGGATGGATGGATAGATGGATAGATGGATAGATACATAGATGGATGGATGGATAGATACATAGATGGATAGATAGATGGATGGATATATAGATGGATGGATATATAGATGGATAGATAGATAGATAGATAGATAGATAGATAGATAGATAGATAGATAGATAGATAGATGGATGGATGGATGGATGGATGGATAGATAGATAGACAGAGCAGTTAATGTAATGGAGCTTTATTGAATGTGTTTTTTAATGTTTATTTCATTATTAACATATAATCAGTACCATCAATCACTGTGACAGCCACCTATTGTCAGCCTGGCTGTCACACCGTGCCACTCTGTGTGTGTGTGTGTGTGTGTGTGTGTGTGTGTGTGTGTGTGTGTGTGTGTGTGTGTGTGGGGGTGTGTGTGTGTGTGTGTGTGTGTGTGTGTGTGTGTGTGTGTGTGTACGTGTTGCAGGGAGAGACATAAATAAAGAGAGAGACAGAGACGGTGAGTGTGTATTTGACGCAATTTCAACAAGGTGTGTAAAATCAATAGCCCTCGTCTTAAGGCGAAGGACAGTGGGAGCAGCTCAAGGAGACCAGGGGAGGGAGGAGGAAAGGAGGTGAGGAAGTAACGGAGGAAGGTAGAAATCTGATAGTGAGGAGACATAAAAGAGGTGAAGAAGAAATGTAAATAAAAAGACATGAAGGAAGAATAAAGGACAAAGAAAGGAAGACATCAATTGAATTTAGCTTGAATCCAGACAGCAGTAAAATCGTAAAGCTGAAATGTATCATCCATTTTGGCTGAATTAGAAAATGTTAGCATGCTACTACACCAAATGAAGATTTTGAGCATGTTACATATGTTACCGGCAAACAACCAGCATGTTAGCATTATATTTGTGGTCATTTTAGCATGGTGGCGTTAGCATATAGCTCGTTCGTACACACATCGGTTTCAGCCCAGATTCTCTACTTACAAACTTTAACGGAGCGTCCACACTACAGCTTCAAAAAAAGCTTGGAGCTGGGCGTGTCTGGAGCTTGGGGATTTTATTCAAGCAACGCGACCAACAACCAATCACATGAATCTCCCGCCCCCCGACATACAAAGCAAAAACCCCGGGGATTTAATGCGAGAAATATATATATATATAAACTCCCCAAACAGGCGAAAACTCTACCAGTTTCCCCCACTGTCTCTGCCCCCTCCCTCCATGCCTGGTTCCTCCGGTTTGTGTCCCGGTAGGTGAAGAGGGTCTGGTCATACAACACCGGGTGATTTGCTACGGCGATAGTTAGTTTCTCCTCTGACTTTTTTTGAAATATAGAAATGAACGGCGGGATATCTCTCCCAGCTTAGACGCGGTTTGATTGGCTACGGCTTGACCTACCAGATTTTCCGAAACGGGATTTGATTGGCTGGCGCTGGCTACTCCGGCGTCTCCGGCGTCAGAAGTTGAACATTGTTCAACTTCTGACGCCGGAGACGGACCGCTCTGCTACCCACAATTCAGTTCGGCGAAAAAGCGAGGCAACGTGACGTCACCCCATTCAAAGTGAATGGGCAGATTGGAGCTGTCGACGCTGTAGTGTGGACGGGCCGTAAGGGTTTTTTAAAGATGTGATCTAAAGGTTACTTTGCAGATGTCCAAGAGAAATGTAGCTTGTTAGCATGTCATGTCTAAATATCCTGTCTTCAAATCTAAAATTGTGAAGATGAGTGACAATGAAAGCAGCCACGACCTCATGAGCTAATGAGAGCATAAGATACTAATGTATTTAGTTATATATTCATTTATTTAGGACTCTCTCTCTGCAGGACAGACAATCGCTGCGTCTTTCGCACGTTCTTTTTCTATTTCTATTTTGTTTCTTGCTGCAAATGTGTGCACGAACAACTCAGGAAGTACTCCTGCCTTCTGTGCAGACTTTTCCGGTGTCATGTCAAACCGTGTGTTTGAACGACATTTGGAGATAAGGCAGCCATTTTGGGATTCCTCCGGGAAGTAAAATCTACAACAACTAATGGACTTTATAAGACGTACAGTCGGGCAATGTGATCAATCTGACAACCTTGAAAGCCATAATAACATTGAAGTGGCATTTATTTAGATTTTCAAGCATTAAATGGATTTTGCACCTGCCCACTTTATTCAAAAAGGATTTCCCAATCCCTGTAACAAATAAAAAGGGTAGAGGAAAGAGAAACCCCTCGTGTTTTTGTGATTAAAGGTAACATTAACTGTGTTGCTGGTTCAAATCCCAGCTGGGAAAATGACTCACAAGCCGAGCATTTGATGGCGAAACTGTTAAACCCCCCGATCGCTGCAGAGAAACGGTGTTTTGGGAAAAGAGTCAATCATGAACCGGGTAAGAAGTGAACATTAAACCAATCAGAGGGAAAATACCTTCAATGGAACAAATCAAAGCTTCTTCCTGCCGTCCCCAGGTAGCGCTGCGGTTCCTACGAAACGGGGAAATGGCACGGGAAGAATGAAAGCATTTGGACGAGACGCTCAGATTAAAAAATTTGACTCGGAAAACTTTATTGATCCGGGTGCCAAGCGGAATTACGGAAACGAACCTCCGGAGCTTTGAAGAGAAGTTTCACTGTCGTTATCGTAAGCCCCTATAATCCATCATATCTGGGAATCAAATTAACATATATGTACACACACACACACGCGCACACACACACACACACAGACACACACTTAAATGCGAGCACTCACATAATTTCTGTCTCTTTCTAACACACACACACACACACACTTGCAGAGAGGCCAAATCATTAGTTGTAGGTTAATTAGTGTTATAATTAATAACCTAGAAGACATTCCTGTGTGTGTGTGTGTGTGTGTGTGTGTGTGTGTGTGTGTGTGTGTTTGTGTGTGTGTGTATAACGAGGGGTCGGGAGTTAAATCATTAATTTCAACATTGATTAAGCAATAAAAAAGACTTTTAACTAGCGGGGGTGTATATCACTTCACCGCATAGGCATCGCAATTTAAATCTATGTATTAATTAAAATGAACATGTGAATGTGTGTGTGTGTGGTGTGTGTGTGTGTGTGTGTGACGCCGAGGTTTCTGGAGCGAGGAAGGGATCAACACTCTTTAGCGGAGATAAAGAGAGGGAGATATTTGAAGAGGAGTGATAGCAATACATGGATGTGATTCAGAGAAAAGGTAGAAGAAGAGGGGATCGAGGGAATGTGTGAGAGGTGGAGATAAAATAAGAGAGAGAGAGAGAGGAGAGAGAGAGAGAGAGAGAGAGAGAGAGAGAGAGGAGAGAGAGAGAGAGAGAGAGAGAGAGAGGAAAGAGAGAGTGACTGCTGTGTGATTGGATAAGCGCCAGTGACTCTTTGAAATTGCGATCCCCTCAGATATGCATTTCAACGTATATCGCTTAACTTTTTCTCACGCTGGAGATAACGGCTTCGTTAGCCGAAACACTTTGCCAACTTGAAAGCGCTTTAATTCCCCGTGCAGCCTCTTTGGTGATTGGTCTGCTTTGAAGGGAGGTTTCCACAGAAGAAGAAGAAGAAGAAGAAGAAGAAGAAGAAGAAGAAGAAGAAGAAGAAGAAGAAGAAGAAGAAGAAGAAGAAGAAGAAGAAGAAGAAGAAGAAGAAGAAGAAGAAGAAGAAGAAGAAGAAGAAGAAGAAGAAGAAGAAGAAGAAGAAGAAGAAGAAGAAGAAGAAGAAGAAGAAGAAGAAGAAGAAGAAGAAGAAGAAGTTTTAATGGCGGCCACACTTATGTTGTTCTTGATTGCGTCACTTTCTACCTGGATTTTGTCATTTTAAACGTATCATAAGTTATTTTCTCGTCAAAGCCGCCAATAGAGATGTTCTAAATGGAAAAGAGGCAGAAGAAGAAGCAGAACAACATCAACAACAACAACTAGAGGAAGTAGAAGTTACATTTTGACGGTGGCCAAACTTATCTTGTCCTGGATGACGTCAGTTTTGTAAATGTGTATGCATCACATGTACATTTCTCCGTGCTCGCTGTTTGTGTGAAACCTGTGGGATCTTTAACATTTCAAGGAGTTCCAATAACGTCATTTTCTTTACGACATGACATTTATTCACTTCTTTTCCCTATTGTCGAAGATCAACACCGGCTGATTCCTCCGCTTCACTTGGAAACTAGCAGCATGTTAGCTTAGCTTAGCTTAGCTTAGCTTAGCACAGCGGAAACAGCTTTGCCGTAAGGAAGTACAATGACTCCCTTGAGCGTATAATAACTGAAGGGAACGTATTTAGTCATTTAGACAGAAGTCTGCAGGGAGGTCACCGAGGGTGTGAAACCAAATCAACGGTGACTTCTTAACATGTTCTTCCGTAACTCCAAATAACGTTAAAAAAAATATACTTTTTTTATAGGTTTTAGAAGCAAAAGAGTTGAAGAAGAAGAAGTGACGTTTTAATGGCGGCCAAACTTATTTTTGTCGTGGATTTCGTTCTTTTTTTACGTATCACACGTACATTTTCTCATCAAAGTCGCCGGGAGGAGACTTCTTCACATGTTGACATAAAAAATCATAGGTTTTCATTAGGGGTGCAACGGTCCACAGAAGTCACGGTTCGGTACGGGTTCAGTACGGGTTTGCGGTACGGGTTTGTCGGGTCAGGGTTTGCTACGGGTTCGTGTTTGCTACGGGTTCGGTACAACAAGGAAAAGCAAAAAAAAGTTCCAAATGCATAATTTGTTTTGCTGTTATTTATTTGTAACAGTCGTGCAAGTTTTGGTATGAAAGTAAGGAACTCTAACATTTGGAATCATTAACTGTATTACACAGTTAAAAACAAACCACAAACAGTAACACACACACACTCATGGCCATATTATTTATAATGGCTGATGTCAAACAAAAAGGTTCAATAAGCTGAACAACTAAAAATAATGTCTTGAAAATATTAAAATAAATAATAAGAAAGTGTTTGAATCACAATCATAAAAGGCAATACAGAACTGTATAACATATCCTGATGTCAACATATAAAATAAATACAATGATAGACATAAAACTAAATAAAATCTGTACCTTCAGGAGCAATGTCTAACATGTGTACTTAACTTGTGAGTGTGTGAGGCCATTATGCCTGAATAAAGGTACTCACGCCTTACTCTATTTTCAAGTTGTTCTTCAGAAAGACGAGTTAGTCTACGTTGTCAGCAGTGAGGGCGGATCTGTTGGCAGTAACTATGGTTACCTGCCGCTGAGGAAACCCTCTCGCTGGGGACTGAGACTGACTCGGATGTGACTGAGCATGTTTGACGTGTTACCACCAGCATACCGCACCGCTGTCGAACAACGCCGACACACCGTCCTCGTCCGATCCACAACTCGCACTCCATCGTTGTTGTAGTCCACAGGGAACCCGAAATGTTCCCACACAGCTGATTTAAAGAAGCAGGTGGGTTCTAGCTCCTGAGTGTTGTGTGAACTCGCCATAGCTGCTAACTTTTCTTCTTCATGTGTTTTGTTGTGTTTCGTTGCGTTGTTCTTCATTTGTTATTTACGGGCGGCTGGCTTTTAGGCGCAATACCGCCCCCTGGATTATAAATAGTGTAATACAGCCCTGAGTGACGGACTTTTTTCTTCACTCGTAAAAAAAGGCGTATTCGCCGTGTGACTGCATGCGCCGAACCGTGACGTCCGAACCGTGACGTCCGAACGTGACGTCCGAACCGTGACGTCCGAACCGTGACGTCCGAACCGTGACGTCCGAACCGTGACGTCCGAACCGTAACGTCCAAACCGTGACTTCCAAAACGTGACGTCCAAACCGTGACGGTACGGGACGAATACGTGTGATACGACGATACCGTTACACCCCTATAGGTTTTGATGCACAAGAATAAGAAGAAATTAAGTTTTCATGACAGCCAAACTTATTTTGACCTGGTTTTCGTTTTTCTACATTTCTCATCAAAGTTGCCAATCGGTTTGTGTGAAACCTGTGCGACTTTTTAACATGTGTAGGCGTTACGTTACTTCATATAACATAAAATGTACGAAATTACATTTATTATCTTCCTTTCCCTGTTGTGGAAGATCAACACCGGCCTTATTCCTCAGCTTAATTTGATGCAAAAGAAGCCAAAGAAGAAGAAGAAGAAGTGACGTCTTTATGGCGGCCAAAACTTGTGGCGAAGGCTCTGAGGGTTTTCGGGGGTTGGGACGCAACAAAGGTGGGAAATAATTGAGTCCTAACAGCGTCGTTGAAGAGCGGCGGTGAGTTAGTGGCTGTGTTTCGCTGCCAAGGCTTTCCCCAGACCCTGAAGGCCTGTGCTGAAGGTAAGCTCAATAAAGCACCTGGAGGTTAGACCGCAGCAGGTGAGTCTGCTCAGAGTCGGCTGCTGCGCCAGAAACTCTTCCAAACGGATTGAAATGGAGTCGTAGTTTTACTTTACTGCAGGAATGCTTATGAATGCAGAAAGGACATTATTTAAGTAATGTATTTAATGTGAACACTCTGAAGTGTATTGTCATTTTGAAGTCAGATTAGTCTTCTGGAAATGTGTCCTTTACGATAACATGTGATAATTATTCACAGAATTCAAATGTTATTTGAAGACGGTAATTAAAAAATCAGTCATTCTATATTGCTCAACCCTATAGGAACTATAGGGTTGCATGTTACATGTTGTACCTACAGTTTACCAGCAGTAAAACACACACACACACACACACACACACACGCATGCACACACCACAGGCGCAAGTACAAACAACCTCAGTGCACAAAGAAAAAAACAGACATCAGGTTTAAACACACACACTTCATAAAGCTACCACACACACACACACACACACACACACACACACACACACACACACTTCATAAAGCTACCACACACACACACACGGAGTCTCCGCAGGGTGTTGGAGGGAAAAATGATGAGAAGATCAATCATCAGCTGTCAACAGTAGCTAATAGAGTATGAGAACAACATATTAACTATACTGGTTAGATTAACACTCACACACACACACACACACACACACACACACACACACACACACACACACCCAACACACACTAATGCAATGCTACCTATTGATCAGTTTCAGATTGATTAGCTTATCAGTCAAAAATGATCCGTAAAACTGCAAAAACCCAACACAGACCAAAAGCACACTTGAAACTGTGTGGATGCTGAAAAGGTGTTTCATCGTACCTGGGATTCCCTCCCGTGTTTGGGGGAAACGGATTGATCTCCACGGAGAGACTCTGGCACGCGGCTGCGTTTCCCTCCCGAAAGCTGCCAGAGAGGAGAAGCATTTTGAGCGAAGATGGAAAGCTGGAAATCCAACTGGAAGAATGTGAGAGCTTTTTAACTGAAGCCCGAAACGCTCCAACGAGGCTGACGTGATCGGAGGACACAAAGAGGAGGATAAATAAAGAAACGTATTGTTTACAAGTCCAAATAGTAAGTTTACATAGCACGCAGACATGTGGGGAAATGTCATCGAAACAAACCAAGGAAATTAGAACAAAATAGTTGGAAAATGATCCCATGGTTTTATCAACATGTTTATAACTGAAGAATATTAAAAGATGTCCTGTAGCTTTTTTGGTTTTTATTCCAATATAAATAATTGCTCAGCAGCATCTAGTGGCCATTAGCGGTACTGCATCACCCTGAACATCACATATACTTGGCTGTACAAATGTACTTAAACCAATCAACAGCATGACAAATATCGTCCAATCAAAACAAGAATCATCGTCAACTAAAACTGATGTAAAACGATTACGAAAAAATGTTTTATTTCATATATATATAGCGGTTTTTAAAAGTGCAACATCGGACAGCAGCATCTAGTGGCCATTAGTGGGACTGCAGCCTCATTCACGTTAGCGTAACTAAACCACGACTATAACTAGTAATTGTTATTGTGGTGTCGGTTTTCAGAACAATTACAGTATTTTAGGCACAAACAAGACACACACACACACACACACACACACACACACACACGTACCTCCGTTTAAAGTGTGTGTAGCATTAAAGGCTAGAGACACAATTCAACTGAAAACAGAATTGTCTCTCAAACAGGAAACTACAGTAGCACTCCTTTCTTTGACCTCCTTAATGATCCATTACAGCAGTGGTGTGTGTGTGTGTGTGTGTGTGTGTGTGTCTGTGTGTGCGTGTGCGTGCTGACCTTTCCCCAGTGTTAGCCATCACAGGAGGTATTAATGGACTAATCACATTAAACAGAGAATCATTAATCATCTCCCCTCAGCGCTGTCACTGCCACGCAACGCCTAATCAACTCTATTGTTTACACCACACACACACACACATGCACACACATACACACGCACACACACACACCACACACACACACACGCACACACACACACAAACACACACACACACACACACACAGGCTGGCATGAGGCTGGCAGTGGCACAAGCTCCGACACACACACACCACACACACACCACACACACACACACACACACACACACACACACACACACACTCGGGGGTTGAAACGTGCAATTTTCAGCAAAAACACCTTGAAATTGCAGCTAACTCTCAGTTTTCTCTTTCTTTCGTATATTTCTTATATTTTCGCATGTTTTCCTGATTTGTCATCTTTTCTCTCTCCTCGTCTTCCTCTCCATGTCTCCTGTTTCTTCCTCCCTCCCCCTTTCTCTCCCCTCCATCACCCTCCGACTCTCCATCTTTCATCCTCTCCTCTCTGTACGCTGTTTTGCTGATTCAGCAGCGGCGTCATTAAGATGCCTGGCAAAAGGCAACACGCACACACACACACACACACACACAGAAACACACACACTTGGCATCTTTAATAATCAGACACACAAAGCTTAAAGTGGCACCATGCTGAACGAAGCTAAATACATACAAAAGTTCATTTAAATCCGTATTTTAATGAAATTTCCGTCCTCGTTGCTGATTGGCTGTCAGATTACCGAACGTTTCGTTGTGTCAATAAATCTCCAAATGTAATAAGGTTTGAGTTTTGATTTGAAATATGTGTTCGAGTGCAGCAAATCTTTTTCTATGATGTTCTAAACTCTTTAAAGTAGAGACTCTACGTACTGATATACACCTGAACATCAGCAGGAGAGGACTCTTTAAAGTAGAGACACTACATACTGATATACACCTGAACATCAGCAGGAGAGGACTCTTTAAAGTAGAGACACTACATACTGATATACACCTGAGCATCAGCAGGAGAGGACTCTTTAAAGTAGAGACACTACATACTGATATACACCTGAACATCAGCAGGAGAGGACTCTTTAAAGTAGAGACACTACATACTGATGTACACCTGAACATCAGCAGGAGAGGACTCTTTAAAGTAGAGACACTACATACTGATATACACCTGAACATCAGCAGGAGAGGACTCTTTAAAGTAGAGACACTACATACTGATATACACCTGAACATCAGCAGGAGAGGACTCTTTAAAGTAGAGACACTACATACTGATATACACCTGAACATCAGCAGGAGAGGACTCTTTAAAGTAGAGTCACTACATACTGATATACACCTGAACATCAGCAGGAGAGGACTCTTTAAAGTAGAGACACTACATACTGATATACACCTGAACATCAGCATGAGAGGACTCTTTAAAGTAGAGACACTACATACTGATATACACCTGAACATCAGCAGGAGAGGACTCTTTAAAGTAGAGACACTACATACTGATATACACCTGAACATCAGCAGGAGAGGACTCTTTAAAGTAGAGACACTACATACTGATATACACCTGAACATCAGCAGGAGAGGACTCTTTAAAGTAGAGACACTACATACTGATATACACCTGAACATCAGCAGGAGAGGACTCTTTAAAGTAGAGACACTACATACTGATATACACCTGAACATCAGCAGGAGAGGACTCTTTAAAGTAGAGACACTACATACTGATATACACCTGAACATCAGCAGGAGAGGACTCTTTAAAGTAGAGACACTACATACTGATATACACCTGAACATCAGCAGGTGAGGACTCTTTAAAGTAGAGACATTACATACTGTTATACACCTGAACATCAGCAGGAGAGGACTCTTTAAAGTAGAGACACTACATACTGATATACACCTGAACATCAGCAGGAGAGGACTCTTTAAAGTAGAGACACTACATACTGATATACACCTGAACATCAGCAGGAGAGGACTCTTTAAAGTAGAGACACTACATACTGATATACACCTGAACATCAGCAGGTGAGGACTCTTTAAAGTAGAGACACTACATACTGTTATACACCTGAACATCAGCAGGAGAGGACTCTTTAAAGTAGAGACACTACATACTGATATACACCTGAACATCAGCAGGAGAGGACTCTTTAAAGTAGAGACACTACATACTGATATACACCTGAACATCAGCAGGAGAGGACTCTTTAAAGTAGAGACACTACATACTGATATACACCTGAACATCAGCAGGAGAGGACTCTTTAAAGTAGAGACACTACATACTGATATACACCTGAACATCAGCAGGAGAGGACTCTTTAAAGTAGAGACACTACATACTGATATACACCTGAACATCAGCAGGAGAGGACTCTTTAAAGTAGAGACACTACATACTGATATACACCTGAACATCAGCAGGAGAGGACTCTTTAAAGTAGAGACACTACATACTGATATACACCTGAACATCAGCAGGAGAGGACTCTTTAAAGCTCCGGCCCCGTGAAAGTGTGTAAATGATTGGACGCGGGGAGCGTGGGAGGAACAGAAGGAAAGATTTGGGGAATTCCTGCAGCGGCTAAATAATAACATTACAGAGGAAAAGAGAGAAGGAGGAAACAAAGAAAGTGTTAAAGATTAAACCTTAAGGTGAAGTTAAGAGGAGAAGAAGAGTCACAAAAGGTTGAGGAAGGACACGAGGAATAAAGCAAGTGACGAAATATAAACCATACAAAGAAACTGAATTAAAGAAATAGAAACATAACAAAAAGACAGAAAATAAATCAAAGATAGTCAGTTTTAAGGGAAAAGAGAGAAAGAATTATAAAAACGAAACAAAAGAAACAACGGAAAGAAGTCAATGGATTAAAAAGGAAACATAATGAAGGAAGGAACTGAGTGAGGATCAGAGCAAGTCTGTTAGCGTAGAAACGTTTAATTTGTAAGATGAGAGCCGGAGAGCTAACCAAGTGGAAAACATCGTCTGATTAAACCCTTCCTCTGTAATAATGAGATCTACTGCAATCCTTTAACACCATCCCACACACACACACACACACACACACACACACACACACACACACACACACACACACACACACACACACACACACACACACACACACACAACCATTTCAATCCAGGATTTTTAATATAAATTTAAGGTCAGACGTGTAATTTGCGTCAGTGTAACTGTGCTTTAATCACTTTAAGGACTCATCCTTCGTGAAGTGTGTGTGTGTGTGTGTGTGTGTGTGTGTGTGTGTGTGTGTGTGTGTGGCCTAGGATTACCAACCTTGTGGGGACCTAAATCTGTTTACATAGTCACGTGTGGGGACTTGCCTCCCTTATGGGGACAAATTGGAGGTCCCCATAAGGGGAATCATTAATTTTAGGATGAAGACGTGGTTAGGTTTAGGTTAAGGGTTAGGGTTAGGCATGTGTTGGTTAGGGTCTCCAGTCTCCAGGAAACGCATATAAGTCAATGTAAAGTCCCCTGAAGTGATGTATACATGGTGTGTGTGTGTGTGTGTGTGTGTTGTGTGTGTGTGTGTGTGTGTGTGTGTGTGTGTGTGTGTGTGTGTGTGTGTGTGCACAATGGAGCTGCAGTGTAGTTAACCAGCTGAGAAGGTAAGGACATTGTGTCGCTTCTGTTTGATTTTGACGTCAAGGAACATCAGCAGTCAAATGCTGGAGAGGATGTGTGAACAGAGTGTGAAAAACACCCAGTGTTTCCCACAGATCTGAAATATACTTGAGCGGGTGGTGGCAAAAATATTTTTAACAACTTGTTTATTTATTGACTTTTCATTCCTGTATCATCATTTTGTGCAAAGATGGCACTGTTTGTCAGAGCACTTCATCCTTCTGGGATTTCATGAAGAACCGCTCCAACGCCTGTGTGTATGGGAACGCCTCTGGTGCTGGTCCATTAACTGCCAGTGTTTCCCACAGATCTGAAGTCGCGGTAGTGGTGGTAGCGGGGTGAGGTGACGTGCAACAACATTCACCTTTCTGTTGGTCGCTTGTTAGCAGACCCTTCACGCGATGGCAGAGCGAACAGGCAGGCAGGGCCCATAATGATCGCTCTATAGTTTAAATCTACTACCCACACATGAACATATGGAAATGGATTACTATTTAAAAAAATAAATGTATTTATAAATGTATTTAGGAACCTATCCATGTGATTTTTAGTGGGGGTCGACCTCAAATCCTCTAGGGGGGTCCAGGGGCATGCCCCCCCGGTAAGATTTTATTTTTTATTGTGGAGTTAAATGCATCAATCTGGTGCATTTTGAGGGGGAAATAAAGAGACTAGATCTATGGAAACACCTATATTAAACAGAACTGTATACATTTCAATAATCATAAAATCATGACCATAACCAATAACATACCATTTCCAATATGAAAAAAACACTGACACTTGTTCATTAATTTATGTTTGGTTCATTTATAGTTGTGAGTGTGTCTGTGCTCCTGAATCCGCCTCTCCTGTCTCCCTCCTCTCCCCCTGCTGCTCTTTGAGGCAGCAGCAAAGACTAGTTTTCTCTCAACAAGTTTTAAAAGTGTATCTTGCCTTTTTTCACCTTAATATGTGTTTACATAACTGGTGACCACACCGTTTGAGACCCACTGAGAACTTAGACTGAGTTAACTTTCTAAACACTCAGAGTCCTTTACCTCACCTGAGCTGAGCTTATCCCGAGCTTGAATGACACACAGAGACCAATCAAGGGCTTTGATTTATGATCTGTAGACAGTGGCGATGTCGGCACTCGGCAGGCCCACTGTGGACATCCAGTCACCCTGTGTGAGGCAGGCCACTTAACAGGCCAGAAGGAGGCGAGATCAGTGCAAGGGAGCGAGGGATCATTGTCCACAAGTTAATCGATCGCAGATGGCGTCGTGATCACGGACGAATACAAAAATAAATTATACCTAAATGGGTCGCGAAATATACTTGGGCGCCCGTTAATATACCCGGGCATATTACATTTATCCAATATGTCGGAGAAATTGGCCAGAAAATATTAAAAAAATGACTAAATTCATGTGAAAAATGCAACATACTTTTAATACATTTCACGATCACTACTCTGACTTTCTGCCAGTACTTCACTACGTCCATTTAGATGATAATACTTTTACTTCTGTGAGGTATTGAAAGCAGGACTTAGTGAAGTATTTAAGTAAAGGATCTGAACACTCACACACACACACACACACACACACACACAGGCACACACACACACACTCTCTCACACTCTCACACACACACACACACACACACACACACACACACTCAGACACACACACACACACTCTCAGCCTGTTGCTGCATTCGGACACACACACACACACACACTCTCAGCCTGTTGCTGCATTCGGACACACACCCCTTGTTCTGCTTCTCCGTCTCCTCTCCTCCTCTCCTCCTCTCCTCCTCTCCTCTCCTCGCCGTCCTGTTGCTTCAGATGAAAGGCACTCGGTGATCGAGAGGCTTCGTTTATCTCCTTTCTCCTTTTAAAAACCTCTCGTCCTCTTTTCTAAATTCCCGTCCGCTCTCTGTGTCTCTGAGTCTGGACGGGACACCGTGTGAAGGCCTGCAAAGGACAGAGAAATACAAACATATTTAGTACTATTATATTAATATTTATTTTTTAATTAAAACCCCTTGAATATGTATATTTTTATATTTTATTCACACATATATATTCTTATTTTTTTTTGTCATTTTTGGTCTTATTTAAATTCCTTTTTACATTTTGCCACATTATTATATATTTTATTAATGATTTTTATACATTATCAATAAAATAAAAGTATGTTTTGCATCTGTGTCTATTATATTATATTATTATATGACAAACTTTTTATTATAATAGTTTGTATGAATTTGTATTTTCCTTCATGAGTTCTATCGTTTATTATTAATTGATTTCTTGACAAAAACAATTAAGCGAAAGACAGAAATGACAAAGAAGAGGACAAGACAAGAAAGGACAGGTGAGGAGGAGGGAGGAAGAAGGAAAGGAAACAAGGAATGAGGAAAAGGAGGTGAAGTTACATAAAAGGGGATTTGAAACCGGTTGAATTTGGAAATGAATGAAGGAAAGGAACCCAAAGCAGCCGTTTGTTTCCAGCAGATACGATCTCCTCACCAGCTCTCTCCGCTTCCCCACATCACCATCACCCCCATCACAGGCCAGGGAACTCTCCTCGCTCACCTTTCCCAAAGCCCCTAAATGTTCGGTGCCACAATCAGAGATGTGTTTTCAAACCAGCTCGGAGCCTAATGACTTCCCGACGGCACGGGAAGCGGCTGTGAAGGTCGGTCCATCGCCCAGGCGGGAAGAGATGATATCACAACGTGAACGCATTCAGGTTCATTCCTCTTTCCACCACGTCGTCTTTTGCTCCAAAAGGTCAGAAATGTGTTTTAAATATCCAGTTTTCCCGGAAAATGCTTTGTTTTAGATTTATTAGCAAATGGTAAGTAATAGTTATACCATGCACGACTCTTGGTTAGCTGTCTTACGTTTACTTCCTGAACACCGTGACATCACTGAAGACTTGCGCTCCTATTGGCTAGCGCTCCGACACATTGTACGTGATAGGATAAGGGGCGGGACATCTCCAAGCGGTTGACCGATCACAACAGAGCCGGCCAGCTGACCAATCAGAGCAGACTGGGCTCTGGTTTCAGACGGAGGGTGGAGAGGGCTTGTTGAACATAGAGACACGAATGAAGTTTAAAACCAACAGCTGACATTCCCGAGAATCACAAAACTCAATATTACAACAACACACACACACACACACACACACACACACAGACACACAGACACACACACACACACACACACACAGTCCTGCTATTTGACTTTCCATACAGTGGTTAATGGTTTGCACCTGCTCTGTTCTGTGCAGCTTTTTCCAGCGTATCCTTCATCAACGTGTGTGTGTGTGTGTGCGTGTGCGTGTGTGTGTGTGTGTGTGTTGTGTGTGTGTGTGTGTGTGATTAGAAGTCTTTCTTGTTTCCACATCACGTCCCTTTCCCTCGTCACGCTGCAGCTCTTCTTTGCTTGATTGTGTAGCGATGCCAGGATTAATACACATGTTGAGTTTCCCCTCGAGGCGCAGATGTTAGCATCAGGATTCAGTCCAGATCCAAAGGTCACGCACGTTACGTGGAGAAGTGTGTGTGACACCAGATTCACATCCAGAGGTTACGCTCTATTCTTGATTTGTTCCGTGTGTTTTGGTGCAAGAGGAAAAGCTTAGTTCACCATCAAGACTAACGTCTAACCCTATCTCCTATTCCTCGACCTCTGAGTGAAAGGTCACAGGGTTAAGGGATAGTGGATAGGAGACTTCAAAAGGACTTAGGGAGAAGAGACTGCGGTACTTTAGAGAATCCGAATGCACTTTCTCTATCCGACGTGTTTATGATGCGCCAGCGGACGTCATTGTGTGCGTCTGCTGCTGTGGGGTAACCATGGAAACCACAGTTTTCTATACAGCGGACTACAACATGGATGTTCAATAAGAACGAGGGACTTCTGTAAACTCATCTAGAGACTCTGCTCCGTGCTCTGATGCTGCTGCTTTGCTTTATGAACGAGGACAACAGAGAAACATATTCTTCAGGACCAAAGCTGGAATTGAAATATAAAAAGGAAAGTGAAACTTATGCTCCTCTCCCTCCTGTCCACATTAATACAAATGATCCCAATACGTATGATTGTATGAACTAAAGATCTTAAAATCAATACAGATGTATTTATTATAAACGTTAGTCCTTAACATCTATCACTGTGTATATCACCATTCAAACATCTTTTAGAAGTTGAACAAACCCCACACAGCTCAGTGAAGACTGAAATGTTGACTTTATTTGATCATTTCAGTAAAAACTAACGTTCATATTTCTCTGTTTGATTATAATACTGATGAACGTTCAGAACAAAGCACTTTGTAACTTACCACCTACGTTTTAAAATGCTTAATAAGCACCGTAACTTTCATGATATCATTTCTCCGTCATAATCGGTTGTTTCCGTGAACGGTGGACTGTTGAGTGACGGCACATGCTGCGGCCTGCAATGCATTGTGGGGCAGCACTTTCTCCCCTCCTGTCGGTTAGAGAGGTCCAGTGGTTCCTAAGCTAAGGGAGGTTAGAAAGGAAGCTTGAAACCTCCTTTCCTATCATGTAGAGAATCAGCACTTATCATGGCTGCCACTGAGGGACTTCCGGGTCAGTTCACTCCTTTAGGAAGGTTCCTCAGCTAAACGGACTATTGGAACGCACCCCTGGTGACGTGTTGATGACATTAAGACGCATTAAAAATCATTCAAAAGACACTTGTTTTCTGGTTTCTTTCATTGGGTAGAATTTGAAAAGGGCTGTGATGCTTCAAGAATCAAATGTCTCCAGAAAGATACACATTAACACATGATGCATATTGTGCATCCAGCTTTTTGTACCTTCATTAAACAAGTAACACATTGTTTACCTCCATCTTAAAGAACTGGACTTTCTGCATCGATGGATACAAGTGTACATTTAGGCTTAAATTAAAAGCATGTGTGTGGATCTGTGTGTGTGTGTGTGTGTGTGTGTGTGTGTGTGTGTGTGTGTGTGTGTGTGTGTGTGTGTGTGTGTCTGAACAGAAGGACCAGCAGAGTTTAGAGGACAACACTGCAGAGGAACAATTATATGAGAGAGAGAGTGTCAGTGTGTGTGTGTGTGGTGTGTGTGTGTGTGTGTGTGTGTGTGTCTCTCAGGAGGGAGGCAGAAGCATAAAGACGCCAGATGCTACTGTGTCAGGCAGGTTAGGTGTGTAAGTGTGCATGTGCGTGTGTGTGTGTGTGTGTGTGTGTGTGTGTGTGTGAGAGAGACACACACACACACACACACACACACACGAGTGAGAGAAAGTGAGACGCGTGAGGAGAGACAGAGGGAGGGAACTGGAGACAAGTGATGGAAAAATGAAGTGTGTGTGTGTGTGTGTGTGTGTGTGTGTGTGTGTGTGTGTGTGTGTGTGTGTGTGTGTGTGTGGCAGATGGTGAGTAGAGACGGAGAGCTTCATATTACAGGATCAAAATATCTACTCATGTTTACTGGGCAAGTGTGTGTCTCAACCATAGGTCTCAACGTGTGTGTGTGTGTGTGTGTGTGTGTGTTGTGTGTGTGTGTGTGTGTACCTGTTCCCTGAGCTGCGGTGGATTCTCCTCAGCTCTTTATCGCCATCTAGTGGTCTGATTATGATTACTAATATTATTTGGAGTATTTGTTCAAAAAGCTCTTTCTTTCTCTCACACTGCCTGAGCTGCAGCACCTCTGTTCACCCTCTGAGAGGGTCTGCTCTGATTGGTCAACCACTTAGAGATGTCCCGCCCCCTATCACGTACATCGTGTTGGAGCGCTAAAGTGATGTTGGTGAGATTGGCTTCAAATCAGATTCAGGTGTTGTCTTTTCCCATGTGTGTGTGACCTGGAGCTTCTGTTGGTCTGCATACCCAGCATCTTCATCTTCATCATATTATATATATTCACTCAAGGTGATCCACTCAATTCCACGTGCACTGTGTGCAACGTCTTAATGTCAACTCACAGCACTGTGGTCAGAATGTGTGTCAGCCTTAGAAACAGACAAAGGAAACAGACATTCCAACATTTAACATGTGTGTCATCCCAGAGACACACACACACACACACACACACACACACACACACACACACACACACACACACACACTCTCTCTCTAAGTGCTCGGTGCATGCTGCAGGCGGCTGGAGGCATTGCACTACTAGCCTACTTTAGGACAGGTCAGTCCTCTAAAAGCGTCCAGCCACCGTGAAATTCATATTATTCCCATGGAGGACACACACACACACACACACACACACACACACACACACACACACACACACACACACACACACACACGAAGACTAGAAGTCATATCTAACCAGACTTAATACAGAAATCATTGAAGTTAAAGTAATATGTTTTCTATCGTTGGATTGTGTGCGACTCAAAGCGCAGTAACCTATAAGTCAATATACTTTCCACTGATTGGGCTTATAGTGTATGATAACTTGGATACTCATCATAATATACGTGTCTGGTAATATGTGGGAAAGCAAAACTCACTTCCACAACTGTACTGTAGTCAGAAAGTATAAAGTATAGTTTAAAAAGTGATTATGGTAGAAAATAATAACATTATTTAACATATATTTTGAACTTAAAGTTTGTGGTTCTTGTACTTTTTTAAGTATTCTATCATTACTTCTTCTCCAGGTTGAAAACATTGTATGTGTTAGCATCATTTAATCTTTAATAACTTATTATATTTAGATTATGAGTATATATAAATATCTAAACATAAGCATTTTAACTTCTTATGTTTATAGAAATATTATTATGTATTAATCTTTTCATGGATATTCTCCCTTTCACTTCTAATGTTCATAAACATATTTAAATTACATGTTTCTAATTGTATCCATTTTTTTATTTCACTCAAAAATGAAGCATCTGTAGAAAACCAATTCTGTTCAAGGTTAGTTTATTATTATATTATATTATATAGTATATTATTTGAGGTGATTTAATGTGCTTCAATTCGGCATTTAACACATCATAATTAAAAACAAAAAGAAATTCATAAAAGCGATAAAATACAGACATGTGTGCACACTGCACTATTGTTCTGGAGTAATGGATCTCAGTACTTCTCTCACCTCTGTGCACGCGGTCAGCGCGGGTTCAGAGTCCGGACATGACGTCAGCAGTGCCATTACGCGTCTGGAGAGCGCGCGCAGAGGATGGAGATGGAGAGGCGCGCGTGAAGCCTCGGTGTTTCTGCGGGATTAACAGAGAGGAAGATGGACGGTAGGTAGACCCTCTTCCTCCTCTTCCTCCTGTGAGCCGCGCGGAGATGGGGGACCGGACCCGGAAGAGACTCCTCGCCTCGCGGTCCCGGGTCTCCAAGGAAACCAAGCTCCGGCTCCGGGTCCTCTTCCTGGACGAGAGCGAGCGCACCTTCGAGGTGGAGGTAACGCGGCCAATAGCGGGGATAATACTTTCAAAATAACTTGTTTTATAATTACTTCATTTATTTAATGAATAACAACGTGTTTATTTCAACGCACGTGCACCCATGTGTGGTAGTAACTGTTATAAATCATATTTTTAAGCAGAGGAATCGCAATTGAGATGAAACGATAATATTGGAAGAAGTTAAAACTCTCAACGTCTACAGTTCGCCTTCCGCAGTGAACATTGAGTTTCAGTGCGGATGTATCCGTGTTTATTAACCCTTAATGTTTAGGTTGATAAGCATTATAGTCATTATAATCTATAAATACATCCATGGCTTTTATTCTTTTGTGTACTCTAATACATCGTGTAATTGTCCGCATTTTTTACTGCACTTTTGAATAATATTATGATTAAAGCCTATATAAATATATCCGATATTGTTCTTAAGAAGCAGTCATCGACCCGGCTGTATAGCAACGGCATGGCAACACAATGATCCTCTCCTTTAACCTTAAAGTGATGGATAAATGCATCGATGACTCAAATCCAGTCAGTATTCTTAAAGGCCTTTCCGCATGTCTGACACTTTACTTATTAAGTATGTCTTGGGTCATATGCATATGTACTCGTAAGTAACTTGAGTATTGAACAGTATTGAACAGTAAAAGCACAGTAAAGTGAGTGTGTGTGTGTGTGTGTGTGCGCGCGCGCGCGCGCGCAAAGATCTGATCCATCAGTATCATTTGAAGTTGATAGATTCAGAGCCATCCTGAACCTTTGCACCCGTTCCTAAAACGAGCATCCTGCATTATTATAATGTATCATGGAGGCGTTTTGATTGGAGGGGTGGAAATATAAATAAAGAACATTTAACTTTCTACTGGAATCCCCTGAAAGAAGGAGTTGAACGCGTCACAGATGTTAGACGTGTGAACATCTGCAGCGCGAGGTGAACGCTCTGCTCGATGGACGGTCACGTGATCAGCCGAGAAGAGAAAAGGCGGGTCAACGTGTCGCGTGCAAGGCAGTAACGCTGTGTAAAGAGCGCGCGTGTGTGCGTGTGTGCGTGTGTGCGTGTGTGTCCCACATTTTCCACGCCCATGCTTTCTCTGCCAGCGGCCTGCGGCCCACGAGGAGCATCTTCACAAGAGGAGGAGGAGAAAGGGAAGAAACAATGAAAGAGAGGAAGAGGAATGATGAGTGAATGGATGAGAGGGAATATCAACTCTATCCACGCTGCGGTGTGTGTGTGTGTGTGTGTGTGTGCGTGTGTGTGTGTGTGCGTGTGTGTGTGTGTGTGTGCGTGTGTGCATGTGTGTCTGTTTGGCCACAAAACAATGCTACATTTTAAATATAGGTTGTAAAATAGGTGTGTGTGTGTGTGTGTGTGTGTGTGTGTGTGTGTGTGTGTGTGTGTGTGTGTGTGTGTGTGAGTGAGTGAGATCAGAGACGTGGAGGAGCAGGAGAGATGGCTGAGTGAAAGTAGAAATTGTGGCAGTAAAGTAAAATGTATCTTCTCGATAGTATACTAAGAACAGATACGTCCAGTATTTGTTTGTTCTCTTAGTAATGGCACACACACACACACACACACACACACACACACACACACACACGTTATGTTGAAGCAGACACGTTTGTGAATAATTCACTTTTATTTTTCTCGACCAAAACAGCCTGTTCAACGTCATGACTGTCAGACAGGTTGGATATGATAGTAATCAAACCCTAAACAGATGTGCCCGTGAGGAAGAGGAGGAAAGATGGATGACTGATAGGAGTGGTGGGTAAACAGAGGAGTACATTGTTAAGAGGATAGAAACCATAGTCCTCGTTCTTCTAGGAATAGTTAAAGGGCCGTGTCATGGCCACTTCCACTGATCATGACTCCATTGTTGAGGTCTGCTGGAAGAGATTAACGTCTCCTTCTCCTCTCTTCACTTAACGTCTCCTTCTCCTCTCTTCACTTTACGTCTCCTTCTCCTCTCTTCACTTAACGTCTCCTTCTCTTTTCTTCACTTTACGTCTCCTTCTCCTCTCTTCACTTAACGTCTTCATCTCCTCTCTTCCCTGAACGTCTCCTTCTCCTCTCTTCCCTTAACGTCTCCTTCTCCTCTCTTCACTTAACGTTTTCATCTCCTCTCTTCCCTTAACGTCTCCTTCTCCTCTCTTCCCTTAACGTCTCCTTCTCCTCTCTTCACTTAACGTTTTCATCTCCTCTCTTCCCTTAACGTCTCCTTCTCTTTTCTTCACTTTACGTCTCCTTCTCCTCTCTTCACTTAACGTCTTCATCTCCTCTCTTCCCTGAACGTCTCCTTCTCCTCTCTTCCCTTAACGTCTCCTTCTCCTCTCTTCACTTAACGTTTTCATCTCCTCTCTTCCCTTAACGTCTCCTTCTCCTCTCTTCCCTTAACGTCTCCTTCTCCTCTCTTCACTTAACGTTTTCATCTCCTCTCTTCCCTTAACGTCTCCTTCTCCTTTCTTCACTTAACGTCTCCATCTCTCCTCTCTTCCCTTAATGTCTCCATCTCTCCTTCTCCTCTCTTCACTTAACGTTCATTCTCCTCTCTTCCCTGAACGTCTCCTTCTCCTCTCTTCCCTTAACGTCTCCATCTCTCCTCTCTCCCCTTAACGTCTCCATCTCTCCTTCTCCTCTCTTCACTTAACGTCTCCTTCTCCTCTCTTCACTTAACGTCTCATTCTCCTCTCTTCCCTTAACGTCTCCTTCTCCTCTCTTCACTTAACGTCTCCTTCTCCTCTCTTCCCTTAACGTCTCCTTCTCCTCTCTTCACTTAACATCTCCTTCTCCTCTCTTCACTTAACATCTCCTTCTCCTCTTCACTTAACATCTCCTTCTCCTCTCTTCACTTAACGTCTCTCCTCCTCTCTTCCCTTAACTCTCCTTCTCCTCTCTTCACTTAACTCTCCTTCTCCTCTCTTCACTTAACGTCTCCTCTCTCCTCTCTTCCCTTAATGTCTCCTTTCTTCACTTAACGTCTCCATCTCTCTTCTCCTCTCTTCACTTAACATCTCCTTCTCCTCTCTTAACTTAACATCTCCTTCTCCTCTCTTCACTTAACGTCTCCTTCTCCTCTCTTCACTTAACGTCTCCTTCTTCACTTAACGTCTCCTTCTCCTCTCTTCACTTAACGTCTCCTTCTCCTCTCTTCCCTTAACGTCTCCATCTCTCTTCTCCTCTCTTCACTTAACGTCTCCATCTCTTCTCTTCACTTAACGTCTCCATCTCCTCTCTTCACTTAACGTCTCCTTCTCCTCTCTTCCCTTAACGTCTCCATCTCTCCTTCTCCTCTCTTCACTTAACGTCTCCATCTCCTCTCTTCCCTTAACATCTCCTTCTCCTCTCTTCACTTAACATCTCCTTCTCCTCTCTTCACTTAACGTCTCCTTCTCCTCTCTTCACTTAACGTCTCCTTCTCCTCTCTTCCCTTAACATCTCCTTCTCCTCTCTTCACTTAACATCTCCTTCTCCTCTCTTCACTTAATGTCTCCATCTCTCCTCTCTTCCCTTAACGTCTCCATCTCTCCTTCTCCTCTCTTCACTTAACGTCTCCTCTCTTCACTTAACGTCTCCTTTCTTCACTTAACGTCTCCATCTCTCCTTCTCCTCTCTTCACTTAACATCTCCTTCTCCTCTCTTCACTTAACATCTCCTTCTCTCTTCACTTAACGTCTCCTCTCTTCACTTAACGTCTCCTTTCTTCACTTAACGTCTCCTTCTCCTCTCTTCACTTAACGTCTCCTTCTCCTCTCTTCCGTTAACGTCTCCATCTCTCCTTCTCCTCTCTTCACTTAATGTCTCCATCTCCTCTCTTCACTTAACGTCTCCATCTCCTCTTTTCACTTACCGTCTCCTTCTCCTCTCTTCCCTTAACGTCTCCATCTCTCCTTCTCCTCTCTTCACTTAACGTCTCCATCTCCTCTCTTCACTTAACATCTCCTTCTCCTCTCTTCACTTAACGTCTCCTTTCTTCACTTAACGTCTCCTTCTCCTCTCTTCACTTAACGTCTCCTTCTCCTCTCTTCCCTTAATGTCTCATCTCTCCTTCTCCTTCTCCTCTCTTCACTTAACGTCTCCATCTCCTCTCTTCACTTAACATCTCCTTCTCCTCTCTTCACTTAACGTCTCCTTCTCCTCTCTTCACTTAACATCTCCTTCTCCTCTCTTCACTTAACGTCTCCTTCTCTCTCTTCACTTAACGTCTCCTTCTCCTCTCTTCACTTAACGTCTTCTCCTCTCTTCCTTAACGTCTCCATCTCTCCTTCTCCTCTCTTCACCTAACGTCTCCTTCTCCTCTCTTCACTTTACGTCTCCATCTCCTCTCTCCTTCTCTCTTCACTTAACGTCTCCTCTCTTCACTTAACGTCTCATTCTCCTCTCTTCCCTTAACGTCTCCATCTCTCCTTCTCCTCTCTTCACTTAACGTCTCCTTCTCCTCTCTTCACTTAACGTCTCCTCCTCTCTTCACTTAACGTCTCCATCTCTCCTTCTCCTCTCTTCACTTAACGTCTCCTTCTCCTCTCTTCACTTAACGTCTCCATCTCTTCTCTTCACTTAACGTCTCCATCTCTCCTTCTCTCTCTTCACTTAACGTCTCCTCTCTTCACTTAACGTCTCCTTCTCCTCTCTTCCCTTAACGTCTCCATCTCTCTTCTCTCTCTTCACTTAACGTTTCCTTCTCCTCTCTTCACTTAACGTCTCCTTCTCCTCTCTTCACTTAACGTCTCCTCTCTCCTCTCTTCACTTAACGTCTCCTCTCTCTTCTCCTCTCTTCACTTAACGTCTCCTTCTCTCTTCCCTTAACGTCTCCATCTCTCCTTCTCCTCTCTTCACTTAACCTCTCCTTCTCCTCTCTTCACTTAACGTCTCCTTCTCCTCTCTTCACTTAACGTCTCGTTCTCCTCTCTTCCTTAACTCTCCTTCTCCTCTCTTCACTTAACATATCCTTCTCCTCTCTTCACTTAACATCTCCTTCTCCTCTCTTCACTTAACGTCTCCTTCTCCTCTCTTCACTTAACGTCTCCTTCTCCTCTCTTCCCTTAACGTCTCCTTCTCCTCTCTTCACTTAACTCTCCTTCTCCTCTCTTCACTTAACGTCTCCATCTCTCCTCTCTTCCCTTAACGTCTCCATCTCTCCTTCTCCTCTCTTCACTTAACATCTCCTTCTCCTCTCTTCACTTAACGTCTCCTTCTCCTCTCTTCACTTAACGTCTCCTTCTCCTCTCTTCCCTTAACATCTCCTTCTCCTCTCTTCACTTAACATCTCCTTCTCCTCTCTTCACTTAATGTCTCCATCTCTCCTCTCTTCCCTTAACGTCTCCATCTCTCCTTCTCCTCTCTTCACTTAACGTCTCCTTCTCCTCTCTTCACTTAACGTCTCCTTTCTTCACTTAACGTCTCCATCTCTCCTTCTCCTCTCTTCACTTAACATCTCCTTCTCCTCTCTTCACTTAACATCTCCTTCTCCTCTCTTCACTTAACGTCTCCTCTCTTCACTTAACGTCTCCTTTCTTCACTTAACGTCTCCTTCTCCTCTCTTCACTTAACGTCTCCTTCTCCTCTCTTCGCTTAACGTCTCCA
Source organism: Champsocephalus esox (assembly GCA_036324585.1). Taxonomy (NCBI): domain Eukaryota; kingdom Metazoa; phylum Chordata; class Actinopteri; order Perciformes; family Channichthyidae; genus Champsocephalus; species Champsocephalus esox. The sequence continues at coordinate 3,220,057 of CM070489.1, forward strand.
TCTCTCCTTCTCCTCTCTTCACTTAATGTCTCCATCTCCTCTCTTCACTTAACGTCTCCATCTCCTCTCTTCACTTAACATCTCCTTCTCCTCTCTTCCCTTAACGTCTCCATCTCTCCTTCTCCTCTCTTCACTTAACGTCTCCATCTCCTCTCTTCACTTAACATCTCCTTCTCCTCTCTTCACTTAACGTCTCCTTTCTTCACTTAACGTCTCTTCTCCTCTCTTCACTTAACGTCTCCTTCTCCTCTCTTCCCTTAACGTCTCCATCTCTCCTTCTCTTCTCCTCTCTTCACTTAACGTCTCCATCTCCTCTCTTCACTTAACATCTCCTTCTCCTCTCTTCACTTAACGTCTCCTTCTCCTCTCTTCACTTAACGTCTCCTTCTCCTCTCTTCACTTAACGTCTCCTTCTCCTCTCTTCACTTAACGTCTCCTTCTGCTCTCTTCACTTAACGTCTCCTTCTCCTCTCTTCACTTAACGTCTTCTCCTCTCTTCCCTTAACGTCTCCATCTCTCCTTCTCCTCTCTTCACTAACGTCTCCTTCTCCTCTCTTCACTTAACGTCTCCATCTCCTCTCTCCTTCTCGTCTCTTCACTTAACGTCTCCTCTCTTCACTTAACGTCTCATTCTCCTCTCTTCCCTTAACGTCTCCATCTCTCCTTCTCCTCTCTTCACTTAACGTTTCCTTCTCCTCTCTTCACTTAACGTCTCCTCCTCTCTTCACTTAACGTCTCCATCTCTCCTTCTCTCTCTTCACTTCTCCTCTCTTCACTAACGTCTCCTTCTCCTCTCTTCCCTTAATGTCTCCATCTCTCCTTCTCCTCTCTTCACTTAACGTTTCCTTCTCCTCTCTTCACTTAACGTCTCCTTCTCCTCTCTTCACTTAACGTCTCCATCTCTCCTCTCTTCACTTAACGTCTCCATCTCTCCTTCTCCTCTCTTCACTTAACATCTCCTTCTCCTCTCTTCACTTAACGTCTCCTTCTCCTCTCTTAACTTAACGTCTCCTTCTCCTCTCTTCACTTAATGTCTCCTTCTCTCCTTCTCCTCTCTTCACTTAACCTCTCCTTCTCCTCTCTTCACTTAACGTCTCCTTCTCCACTCTTCACTTAACGTCTCCTTCTCCTCTCTTCCCTTACATCTCCTTCTCCTCTCTTCACTTAACTATCCTTCTCCTCTCTTCACTTAACATCTCCTTCTCCTCTCTTCACTTAACGTCTCCTTCTCCTCTCTTCACTTAACGTCTCCTTCTCCTCTCTTCCTTAACGTCTCCTTCTCCTCTCTTCACTTAACATCTCCTTCTCCTCTCTTCACTTAACGTCTCCATCTCTCCTCTCTTCCCTTAACGTCTCCATCTCTCCTTCTCCTCTCTTCACTTAACGTCTCCCTCTCCTCTCTTCACTTAACGTCTCCTTTCTTCACTTAACGTCTGCATCTCTCCTTCTCTCTCTTCACTTAACATCTCCTTCTCCTCTCTTCACTTAACATCTCCATCTCCTCTCTTCACTTAACTCTCCATCTCCTCTCTTCACTTAACATCTCCTTCTCCTCTCTTCACTTAACGTCTCCTTCTCCTCTCTTCACTTAACTCTCCTTCTCCTCTCTTCACGTCTCCTTCTCCTCTCTTCACTTAACGTCTTCTTCTCCTCTCTTCCCTTAACGTCTCCATCTCTCCTTCTCCTCTCTTCACTTAACGTCTACTTCTCCTCTCTTCACTTAACGTCTCCATCTCTCCTTCTCGTCTCTTCACTTAACGTCTCCTCTCTTCACTTAACGTCTCCTTCTCCTCTCTTCCCTTAACGTCTCCATCTCTCCTTCTCCTCTCTTCACTTAACGTTTCCTTCTCCTCTCTTCACTTAACGTCTCCTTCTCCTCTCTTCACTTAACGTCTCCATCTCTCTTCTCCTCTTTCACTTAACGTCTCCTTCTCCTCTCTTCACTTAATGTCTCCTTCTCCTCTCTTCACTTAACGTCTCCTTCTCCTCTCTTCACTTAACGTCTCCATCTCTCCTTCTCCTCTCTTCACTTAACATCTCCTTCTCCTCTCTTCACTTAACATCTCCTTCTCCTCTCTTCACTTAACGTCTCCTCTCTCTCCTTCTCCTTCTCCTCTTACTTAACGTCTTCTTCTCCTCTCTTCCCTTAACGTCTCCTTCTCCTCTCTTCACTTAACGTCTCCTTCTCCTCTCTTCCTTAACGTCTCCATCTCTCTCTCTTCACTTAACGTCTCCTCTCCTCTCTTCACTTAACGTCTCCCTCTCCTCTCTTCCTTAACGTCTCCATCTCTCCTTCTCCTCTCTTCCCTTAACATCTCTCCTTCTCCTCTCTTCCCTTAACCTCTCCTTCTCTCTCTCTCTTCTCTTAACGTCTCCTCTCTCTCTCCTCTCTTCACTTAACGTCTCCTCTCCTCTCTTCACTTAACGTCTCTTCTCCTCTCTTCCCTTAACGTCTCCATCTCTCCTTCTCCTCTCTTCACTTAACGTCTCCATCTCCTCTCTTCCTTAACATCTCCTTCTCCTCTCTTCACTTAACATCTCCTTCTCCTCTCTTCACTTAACGTCTCCTCTCTCCTCTCTTGACTTAACTCTCTCTCTTCTCCTCTCTTCTCTTAACGTCTCCATCTCTCCTCTCTCCTCTCTTCACTTAACGTCTCCTTCTCCTCTCTTCACTTAACGTCTCCTTCTCCTCTCTTCACTTAACGTCTCCATCTCCTCTCTTTACTTAACGTCTCCATCTCCTCTCTTCACTTAACATCTCCTTCTCCTCTCTTCACTTAACGTCTCCTTTCTTCACTTAACGTCTCCTTCTCCTCTCTTCCCTTAACGTCTCCTTCTCTCTCTTCCCTTAACGTCTCCTTCTCCTCTCTTCGCTTAACGTCTTCTTCTCCTCTCTTCACTTAACGTCTCCTTCTCCTCTCTTCACTTAACGTCTCCATCTCTCCTTCTCCTCTCTTCACTTAACATCTCCTTCTCCTCTCTTCGCTTAACCTCTCCTTCTCCTCTCTTCACTCAACTCTCCTTCTCCTCTCTTCACTCAACGTCTCCTTCTCCTCTCTTCACTTAACGTCTCCTTCTCCTCTCTTCACTTAACGTCTCCTTCTCCTCTCTTCCCTTAACGTCTCCTTCTCCTCTCTTCCCTTAACGTCTCCATCTCTCCCTCTCCTCTCTTCACTTAACGTTTCCTTCTCCTCTCTTCACTTAACGTCTCCTTCTCCTCTCTTCACTTAACGTCTCCTTCTCCTCTCTTCGCTTAACGTCTCCTTCTCCTCTCTTCACTTAACGTCTCCATCTCCTCTCTTCACTTAACATCTCCTTCTCCTCTCTTCACTTAACGTCTCCTCTCTCCTCTCTCCTCTCTCTCTTCACTATCTCCTTCTCCTCTCTTCACTTAACGTCTCCTTCTCCTCTCTTCACTTAACGTCTCCTCTCTCTCTCTCTCTCCTCTCTTCCCTTAACGTCTCCTTCTCCTCTCTTCACTTAACGTCTCCATCTCCTCTCTTCACTTAACATCTCCTTCTCCTCTCTTCACTTAACGTCTCCATCTCCTCTCTTCACTTAACATCTCCCTCTCCTCTCTTCCCTTAACGTCTCCATCTCTCCTTCTCCTCTCTTCCCTTAACTCTCTCTCCTTCTCTCTCTCTCTCCTTCTCTCTCTCTCTTAACGTCTCCATCTCTCCTCTCTTCCCTTAACGTCCCCATCTCTCCTTCACCTCTCTTCTCCTCCCTTAACGTCTCCTTCTCTCCTCTTCCCTTAACATCCCCATCTCTCCTTCTCCTCTCTTCCCTTAACCTCTCCATCTCTCCTCTCTCCCCTTAACGTCTCCATCTCTCCTCTCTTCCCTTAACGTCTCCATCTCTCCTTCTCCTCTCTCCCCTTAACCTCTCCATCTCTCCTCTCTTCCTCCATCTCTAATTACCCAGCAGTTGTTTGTGCGCTACATCAGGAGGTTTTATTTTAGAGCTAGCTGTCTGCTAGCCGTTGTTTAGCGGCATGGCGGGGGTGCCTGGACGCCTCTTATTAACTTGTCATGAGGAAGAGGAGATGAAGAGGAGGGACAGCAGCTGAAGCCGATTACAGAGGGAAACGGATGATTAGTGGAGACGGCCGCCCACACCACAACAGCCAGAGCACTTAGTGTCGATGGAGAGGTACACTCTGAGGAATACACTTCACCGTGTACATTTCCAACTTTAAATACTGCAGTACATGTTAGCACTTACACAGCTTTGTACAGAACATGCAAATAACGATGTGGACATAGTGACTCAGCTGCCGGCCATAGCTACCATCAGTAACAATAAGCAACAATTGTAAGAAATGTGAATATTTAACACTTACCGTTACAGACCTGATGCTGCTAAATCAAAGAGACATATTTCCACATTACTGCAGGCGCTCATAAAAACTAGAGTCAAATAATAATAATAATAATAATAGTAAAAATCTATGCTTTTGATTGGTGCTTACCTAAACACTGAAATACTACGAGTAAATCAAAAGTCATCCAATAAATAAACTCCAAACACAATTTACCCAAAATATTTAAAGGTCCCGTGTCATGTCTCTGTCCTACACGGCTTGTTGGAGCTCCTGCTCCCGGTGAGCCCAGTGTGCTCTGATTGGTCAGGGACGTTGCGAGGCCCGTTGCTGCGAGGAGCGGACAGGCTTCCACTCCTCTGTGGATGAATTGATGAAATATTCCTGTAGTAAAAGTATTTTTAGTTAATTCATGCGTTTAATTGTAGATAACTGTATGAATCAGCATCTTGTAGGCAGTGGCGGTTTCTCCCGGAGGCCAAGGGAAGCCAGGCTTCCCCTGTTTTTTCAGATTGTAGTTATCATTTTAATAAATAAATAAAAACACTTCGTTTTGTTTCGGAAATTGCTCTGTGCTGTGTGTTGCTGCCGGTCCGTCTCTCCCCCATTCTCATTGAGTATTTTACAAAGAGTGAAACAGCGCCCCCCTAAATGTTATGGTGAAACAGTAGATTGCACTCACTGTTGCGAGAGGAGGCCAGCCGAAATGTGCTTCCCTTGGTGAAAGAAAATGGAGGGATTGACCAATCAGATGAGGCTCACGTCATGCCCCTGCCGACCTGTGATTGGTCAGGGCCATGCCAAGGGAAGCCAGAGGCGGCTGGCTTCAGCTGTGTGTAAAATGATACCGGATGGTCACTGGTTACGTTATTATATTGACCACCCCCCCCCGACCCAAAAGAAAGGACGTATTCTTGGCTTCCCCTAATTCTTTCCCCACGCCACGCTACTGCTTGTAGGTTTGGGGAAGAATGGCCATAAGTATGACAGATTTAAAGGATTTTGTAATGTTGTGAATATCGCTTAAAGTACATTTAGCTGTGCATAAAAAGTACTCCTGAATGATATCATGAACTCACTCTTGAGAAGTTACAGCAGAATAAATCCTTAACATTTCAAAACAAAGAATTGACATCGGGCAACCCGTCTTCCCAACATTAACTTTACTGTAATTTGAGATTTTGGTTTCCATGTCTTGTAAAATGATGTTTATATTTAAAAATTCTGTATTTTGATCCGTTTTGATTGACGAGGACATTGGACATTGGATGGAAACGATCTTGTAGCTATAATCTGGCATATAGCATCTCTAAAGGTAACATTTAAAACATGGTCTGAGGGTTTAAAGTTTAAACATGAGAAAGATAGTGGAGGATTATTAGCTAGAGTATCGAGCTCGACTCCTATGACCTACAACATGGCGTCTGAGAAACCCTCATTATGCAAAGTGGACTAAGTAACGGAGAACTTGAGCCGGGGTCCCCTGAGCGTCCCTGGACTTTAACTTTAGCTGTGTTTTAATTACAATCCAATCCCCCCTCTCCCCGTGTCTAATCTCCCAGCTAAAGGTTTTAGGAGGAGACTTCTTCAACAAAGTGTGCGGACATCTGAAGCTGCTGGAGAAGGAATACTTCGGACTGGAGTTCAGGCACCAGGGAGGGAACTATGTGAGCGCACACACACACACACACACACACACACACACAGACACACACACAGACAGACAGATAGACAGACAGACGGACGGACGGACGACGACGGACAGACAGACAGACACACAGACAGACAGACAGGACGACGGACAGACAGACAGACGGACAGACAGACAGACAGACAGACAGACGACGGACAGACAGACGGACGGACGGACGGACGGACGGACAGACACACACACACACAGTGTTTGGGGTTTTATGACATGTGTTTTGTTGCAGGTCTGGTTGGAGCTGCTGAAGCCGCTGGCCAAACAGATTAAATGTAAGAACGTTTCTGCTTTCCTTATTTTATATCTCATTTACTTATTTCTGCATTTAACTTTCACCATTTGTGTTTCTTATGTCGGACACAGTATATTGTGTTGAGCGTGCATTTGACACTAAAGGCTTTTCACCTGCAATATTTGACCACATTTGATTTTAAAATGCGGTTCACCCAGCTGCTCTGTGGCCCGAATGATCTGGTGTTTCTCATCTAGCAAAGGGGCGTACTTCAGAAGTGGTTTGAGGATTGGTTTGTTAACCTTGGTGACGTTATCCTGGACATCCAAGCAAATAAAATAGAGTTATATGACGTATATTTGACCGGTTACTTATTCTTTTTCTCTTCTGTCCCGTCAGACACCAGCGATCTGTTCTTCAGGTTTATAGTCAAGTTTTTCCCTCCAGATCCTGGACAACTTAAGAGAGGCCTCACCAGGTAACCGTACCGTGCTTCATCTTCTAATAGATACCGTTAAAACTATGAACTATGCAAAGTGAACTCCAGAGAAACTGCTGACCAGATATTGACCCTTTTACGCATGAGAAGTGAGCGGAAGTCTCATAGATTATCTTACTGCGTGTATGTCTGTGTGTGTGTGTGTGTGTGTGTGTGTGTGTGTGTGTGTGTGTGTGTGTGTGTGTGTCTGTCCCGTCGATATGTGTGTCTGTCTGTCCGACTATCTGTGTGTGTGTCTGTCTGTGTGTCTATCTGTCTGTCTGTCTGTGTGTGTGTCTGTCTGTGTGTCTATCTGTCTGTGTGTGTGTGTGTGTGTCGTGTGTGTGTCCGTCTGTGTGTCCGTCCGTCTGTGCTGTCCGTCCGTCTGTCGTCGTCTGTGTGTGTCGTCTGTGTCCGTGTGTGTTGTGTCCGTCTGTCTGTGTCCTTCCGTCTGTCTGTCCGTCCGTCGTGGTCCGTCCGTCTGTCCGTCCGTCTGTCTGTGTCTGTCCGTCCGTCCGTCTGTCCGTCCGTCCGTCTGTCCGTCCGTCCGTCTGTCTGCGTTTCCTTCCGTCCGTCTGTCTGTCCGTCCGTCTGTCTGCGTTTCCTTCCGTCCGTCTGGTCCGTCTGTCGTGTCCGTCTGTCCGTCTGTCTGTCCGTCCGTCTGTCCGTCCGTCTGTCTGTCCGTCTGTCTGCGTTCCGTCCGTCCGTCTGTCTGTCTGTGTGTCCGTCTGTCGTCTGTCTGTCTGTGTCCCCGTCTGTCTGTCCGTCCGTGTGTCCGTCTGTCTGTCTGTGTCCCCGTCTGTCTGTCCGTCCGTGTGTCCGTCTGTCTGTCCGTCTGTCTGTGTGTTCAGATATCTTTTTGCCTTACAGATAAAGCAGGACTTGTCTCACGGCAGTCTGACCTGTAATGACAACAGCGCCGCCCTGCTGGTGTCCCACATACTGCAGTGTAAGCATCCACCGTTAAAGATGATTGATAGGTAGATAATCAGTGCACATAATTACATTTATCAAGGGTATATGTATTGTTCTTGAACACATGTTTAATGTATATTATTGGAAGTGGTGTAAAGTTACTCCAGTTTCAAGTTGAGTAAGATTTCTATGTCTCTCATTGGTGTAAAGTCACCCAAGCACCGCCTTGTTTCTACAAAAGCCACTAATGGACAAACTAAACTATTGCTTTTAAGAAGGATTTTAATTTGAAGGGGTAGCTTCAATTTAGTAAACAGCTTCACCGGGCCTTCTTTTTATGTGTGTGTGTGTGTGTGTGTGTTTGTGTTGCAGCAGAGCTAGGGGACTACGACGATGAGTTGGACGCTCAACATTTAGAGATGAAGCAGTACGTCCCCAACCAGGAATATCTGGACCACAAGATCATCAAGTTTCACAAGAAACACAGGTACGCACACCACTGGACAGCTTCCGTGCAATGTCTACAAAGGGTGTGGTTTTTAACCCCCCAGGAAACTAACTAAGCGGAGGGGACGCATGCTAATCCCACCCTGGTTCAATCAGGATTAGAACGAGTGGAGAATACAGCCTGCACTCTGCGTAAGTCTCTTTCTCTGCTTCCCCTGCAGAGGTATAACTCCAGGAGATTCAGACGTCCAGCTGCTGGAGGTGGCCAGGAAGCTGGACATGTACGGCATCAGACCTCACCCGGCCCACGACGGGGAGGGCATGAGGATCAATCTGGCCGTCACTCACTCCGGAGTCCTCGTCTTTCAGGCAAGGACTTTGAGGTTTTTACAAAAACAGCTGTAATGGCTCTAACAGGCCAGCGGGGGGCGCTGTGTGCAGAGACATTAGCATTTAAAGGTCTCCGAGAACCTGTCTCTGATTGGCTGAAACACCAAACGGATCATTGCAGCATTACCCAGAATCCCCTCTGTTTCAGCCCCGTTTCCAAAGTGCTGATTCTCTGTCGGTTAGTTTAGATGAAAATAAGGAGCCCCTCCCCCACGCCCCTCTGAGAGACAGGTTACCTGGTTGCTGATTGGCTAATGGCTACACAAGACAACACATCGTTATGACATCATAAAGTGGCCCAAATCTGATCAGCTCATTTTCAGACAGGTTTTTATAGAAATGGATCAAAAAGAGAGAGAATCTTTGTTCCTGAAACTTTCAGAGTCTCTTTCCACAGAGGGGACACATGTTGATGTAGAAGAGACATGAAGAAGAGGGGACACATGTTGATGTAGAAGAGACATGAAGAAGAGGGGACACATGTTGATGTGGAAGAGACATGAAGAAGAGGGGACACATGTTGATGTAGAAGAGACATGAAGAAGAGGGGACACATGTTGATGTAGAAGAGACATGGAGAAGAGGGGACACGTGTTGATGTGGGAGACTGAAGAGGGGACACGTTGATGAGAAGAGACATGAAGAAGAGGGGACACGTGTTGATGTAGAAGAGACATGAAGAAGAGGGGACACATGTTGATGTAGAAGAGACATGAAGAAGAGGGGACACATGTTGATGTAGAAGAGACATGGAGAAGAGGGGACACATGTTGATGTAGAAGAGACATGAAGAAGAGGGGACACATGTTGATGTAGAAGAGACATGAGGAAGAGGGGACACATGTTGATGTAGAAGAGACATGAAGAAGAGGGGACACATGTTGATGTAGAAGAGACATGAGGAAGAGGGGACACTTGTTGATGTAGAGACATGAAGAAGAGGGGACACATGTTGATGTAGAAGAGACATGAGGAAGAGGGGACACATGTTATTATCAGGTAGATTAACACCCCAGAAATGTGACTTGGTGTTGTGGCGCATACATACAAGTAAAACACATATAAAGAACTATTTTAAGAAAACTATAAAAACAGAAAAAAATACAGTAAATAATATTTGTAATTGAACGGTCCACTCTTCACACCTGACTTTCACACTTCGTCTGAGTTCCAGAAGCTGCAGATTGTGAATCCTAAAGACGTGGTCTGGTTGACGTTGTTCAGTCAAAATGTTCGACAAATGTTAGTCTTGAATTGGACCACATGTGGGTGGGGAAGGACAGATTAATGGATCTTTCTCTTTTGTGCTTTCTAGGGAAACACCAAGATCAACACGTTCAGCTGGGCGAAGATCCGCAAGTTGAGCTTTAAGCGCAAACATTTCCTCATCAAAGTGCACGACACGGTCGGGGTGAGGCTTCACGGGAGTTCCTCCACTGCATTGGTTCAATACGTATCTATTATGTGTCTCGTCAGCTTTCTTCCTTATCTATCTATTAAACAGCAGAGGTGTGGACTCGAGTCCCATGACCTGGACTCGAGTCCCATGACCTGGACTCGAGTCCCATGACCTGGACTCGAGTCCCATGACCTGGACTCGAGTCCCATGACCTGGACTCGAGTCCCATGACCTGGACTCGAGTCACATGACTTGGACTCGAGTCACATGACTTGGACTCGAGTCACCAATTTGATGACTTGAGACTAGACTTGACAAAATCACAAAACACTTGCGACTCGACTTGGACTTGAACACCAATGACTCGGGACTTGACTTGGACTTGAGCCTTCTGACTTGAGGTGACTTGATACTTTAATTCAGAGGTCTCCAACACGCCGATCGCGAGCTGCCGCTAGAAGAGCAGCCTCCCGTCGGGGAGAGCAGAATCTCCAGCCGCTTCTACTCTTGCTGAGAATCCTTGCAGGCAGGGGCGGGGCTCTATTTAGCTCGGCCACCAAGCGGCCAATCATATGCGAGGACACACTAGGATCATACCATTATGTGAAAGAAGGGTGGGGGGCACAGCATGTAGTGGAGACGGATTTAAATGCAAGCACTTCGGAAAAAGTCAAGTAATTAGCGAAAACTGAAAAAAGAAGCAGCATCTGGATGATGTTGGAGAAAGCTGAGTGCAGGATTTGTAAAATTAAAATAACCTTCAGAGCAGGGTTTTTTATTTTGGTGACCACTGAGGATTTATTGTCAGCAGAGAGAACATGGATTATTAAATTATGAATGTGACTAATAAAGAGCGGTTTGATTGTTACGTTTTATTCTGTTGATCGATGTCATTACATTTGGTGAAAAGCACATAATGACTTGTTTTGTCAAAGTTTAGGACTTGGACTTGACCATCCTGACTTGAGACTTGACTCGGACTTGAGCGCAAAGACTTGACTTGACTCGGACTTGAGCGCAGAGACTTGAGACTTGACTCGGACTTGAGCGCAAAGACTTGAGACTTGACTCGGACTTGAGCGCAGAGACTTGAGACTTGACTCGGACTTGAGCGCAAAGACTTGAGACTTGACTCGGACTTGAGCACAAAGACTTGAGACTTGACTTGGACTTGAGCGCAGAGACTCGAGACTTGACTTGGACTTGAGCGCAGAGACTTGAGACTTGACTTGGACTTGAGCGCAAAGACTCGAGACTTGACTTGGACTTGAGCGCAGCGACTCGAGACTTGACTTGGACTTGAGCGCAAAGACTTGAGACTTGACTTGGACTTGAGCGCAAAGACTTGAGACTTGACTTGGACTTGAGCGCAAAGACTTGACTTGGACTTGAGCGCAAAGACTTGAGACTTGACTTGGACTTGAGCGCAGAGACTCGAGACTTGACTTGAGCGCAAAGACTTGAGACTTGACTTGGACTTGAGCGCAGAGACTTGAGACTTGACTTGGACTTGAGCGCAAAGACTTGAGACTTGACTTGGACTTGAGCGCAGAGACTTGAGACTTGACTTGAGCGCAGAGACTTGAGACTTGACTTGGACTTGAGCGCAAAGACTTGACTTGGACTTGAGCGCAGAGACTTGAGACTTGACTTGGACTTGAGCGCAGAGACTCGAGCTTGACTTGGACTTGAGCGCAGAGACTTGAGACTTGACTTGGACTTGAGCGCAGAGACTTGAGACTTGACTTGAGCGCAGAGACTTGAGACTTGACTTGGACTTGAGCGCAAAGACTTGACTTGGACTTGAGCGCAGAGACTTGAGACTTGACTTGGACTTGAGCGCAGAGACTCGAGACTTGACTTGGACTTGAGCGCAGAGACTCGAGACTTGACTTGGACTTGAGCGCAGAGACTCGAGACTTGACTTGGACTTGAGCGCAGAGACTTGAGACTTGACTTGGACTTGAGCGCAGAGACTTGAGACTTGACTCGGACTTGAGCACAAAGACTTGAGACTTGACTTGGACTTGAGCACAAAGACTTGAGACTTGACTCGGACTTGAGCGCAAAGACTTGAGACTTGACTCGGACTTGAGCACAAAGACTTGAGACTTGACTTGGACTTGAGCGCAGAGACTCGAGACTTGACTTGGACTTGAGCGCAGAGACTTGAGACTTGACTTGGACTTGAGCGCAAAGACTCGAGACTTGACTTGGACTTGAGCGCAGTGACTCGAGACTTGACTTGGACTTGAGCACAAAGACTTGAGACTTGACTTGGACTTGAGCGCAAAGACTTGAGACTTGACTTGGAATTGAGCGCAAAGACTTGACTTGGACTTGAGCGCAAAGACTTGAGACTTGACTTGGACTTGAGCGCAGAGACTCGAGACTTGACTTGAGCGCAAAGACTTGAGACTTGACTTGGACTTGAGCGCAAGACTTGAGACTTGACTTGGACTTGAGCGCAGAGATTTGAGACTTGACTTGGACTTGAGCGCAGACTTGAGCTTGACTTGAGCGCAAGACTTGACTTGGACTTGAGCGCAAAGACTTGAGACTTGACTTGGACTTGAGCGCAGAGACTCGAGACTTGACTTGGACTTGAGCGCAGAGACTTGAGACTTGACTTGGACTGAGCGCAGAGACTTGAGACTTGACTTGGACTTGAGCGCAAAGACTTGACTTGGACTTGAGCGCAGAGACTTGAGACTTGACTTGGACTTGAGCGCAGAGACTTGAGACTTGACTTGGACTTGAGCGCAGAGACTTGAGACTTGACTTGGACTTGAGCGCAGAGACTTGAGACTTGACTTGAGCGCAAAGACTTGAGACTTGACTCGGACTTGAGCGCAGAGACTCGAGACTTGACTTGGACTTGAGCGCAGAGACTCGAGACTTGGCTTGGACTTGAGCGCAAAGACTTGAGACTTGGACTTGAGCGCAGAGACTTGAGACTTGACTCGGACTTGAGCGCAAAGACTTGAGACTTGGACTTGCAAAACAATGACTTTGTCCCACCTCTGTTAAACAGACATCTCGTTTTCTTTCCTTTACATTACTTACAGTTGATGAGTTGGCCTCCGTCGGTTTGGATGATATTATGCAATGGGTTTGCTCCACATTAAAATAACAAACTTTTACACATGCAACAAAGAAAATAGGCCTTTAACATGGTCAAAACAAAGAGGCAAAACTTAAATAAAACAAACAACTTAGGTATCCTTTCTTCCTATGTTAAGGCTTTTATAACTTGATCACTTAAAGGGGAATTGAACGGTTAAAAACGGCGCCTCAATGGCGTCTTTCTAACCCATCACTGTCTCTTTAGAGGAGGCGCCGCCGTGGGAATTGTAGTCTTTTATTCTCTGGTTGACGACAGACGTCACGATTAGGTGGCCTTTCTTATACAAACAAGATACTGGCTCTAACATGTCTGGTCATGTACGTATGTGTCCGTGCAGACGTCGTGTAAGGACACTCTCGAGTTCTCCATGGCCAGTCGAGATGTGTGCAAGTGTTTCTGGAAAACAAGCGTCGAATACCACGCTTTCTTCAGACTGGCCGAGGAACCGAACACAATACACAAATCTCTGCTGTCCTGTAAGGGCTCCAGCTTCAGATACAGGTACATTACATCCTACCAATACCACCGGTTCCGTTCTGTCATATTGTCCTGATGCTGTACATGATCAGGCTTTTGCGATGACTTTTGGTTCGTTGTCGTTACTCAAACTCTACTAGTGGACGGACGCAGAAACAGCTGCTGGAGTGTATGGGATCAGGAGAGAAGAAGCCTGCGCACTTTGAGAGGTGAGAATAACTTAAATCAATCATATCAAGGTTTACACACTAATAACAATGCGAATCGACCTACTTTATGTAAATACCACCATCAAAGCTACAACAGGTGATTACAACGGTTAGTCTGGTTTATCTTTTGGAAATAACCCACATTTCCCTTTCTTGTTGTTGGATTTACTGTACATTCGACAAACTGTTAATGTTTAAATCTTTGCTCAACTTGCTTTGGAGGAAACTTATCTTCTTGGTGTTTATCCAGGGCTTACTGCCAGTCGGACTACGACCCTCGACAGTGTCGCTCTTCGCCTGATCTCCTCACAGACGTCTCGAAACAGGTAATAATCTAAAATAAATCTACCATGTATTCGAAAACCCATGCATATGCTATATTGGAAGTAAAACTGCATTGATAGTCGATTCAAGGGCCACTATTTTGGGCGCTGGTGGCGAAGTCGATAAGGACTTGGCTTGGCAACTGGAAGGTCACCAGTTCAAGTCCCGGCAAGACCAAGTGCTACCGAGGTGTCCCTGAGCAAGGCACCGTTCCCCACACTGCTCCCCGGGCGCCGTTCAAAATGGCAGCACACTGCTCCTAACACTAGGATGGGTCGAATGCAGAGAAACAATTTCCCCACGAGGGATTAATAAAAGTCCATCTTATCTTATTTTAATTATACATTAAAGTTATTTTTTGAGCAAACGACACATGCTTTTCTTGATTTTGCCTTTTATAACTTGAACATCCGTGCGGTTTAAGTTTTGGATTGTTGGAGAGAATTTGGTCTCGTTTTTGTATTCGGCCAAAGGTTTCTATGGGTCGTTGTAAAAACCTAGGACCATAGCAGCTTCTCTTGAATAAGAACTTTTGGACGGACCAATCTTTGACGGCTTCACTTTGGTCTCCAGGAAACTTTGGCAAGACCTAATTCATCAAGACAATGCTTAGCAGATACATAGCCAATGAATATAACTAACCGATGCATATACTATATTTGAAGTAGAGCTGCATTGATAATCGATTCAAGGGCCACTCTTATAATCATTGATCAATCGTTAGTACTTTTTTGACTAAACAGAAACATGCTTTTTCTTAGTTTTACCCTAAATAACCTGAGTGTTGGACTGTTGGAGAGATTTGCGTTTCTTTTTTGTATTCGGCTAAAGGTTTGATGGGTTGTTGTAAAAACCTCGGACCATAGCAACTTCTCTTGAATAAGTTTGGACAAGAACTGTTGGTCGGACCAATCTTTCACGCCTTCACTTTGGTCTCTGGGATACTGCGGATTGACATAATTCCTCAAGACAATGATTGGCAGATAACTACCCAATGAATATAACTAAAGTGTAATGTTTGTGTGTGTTACCTCCTCAGATGTACGAGCAGTCCCACCTCTTCACGCGCCCGAGTCACGCGTTGGCGGTCTGCAGTCAGGATGAGATGGACCCCCACGAGCGAGGCGTCAAAGTCGTCCATAGGACTCGCCCTCTCACCAGAGTCACTCCTTTATCTCCATCTTTACAACAAACATCAAGTCCTTCGTCCAAGATGAGATCTACTTCCACATCCGTGATGGACGACGCAAGGTTGGGACGCATTGGGATTCAGCGACAAGCCCAAAGATTAGCCGGCGTCTACGGGAATCGATCAAGACGTCGACCAAATCCCCAACCACACCCAGACGCTGGTCAACAGCTGGTTCTTCTTTACCCAAACAGTCCTGCCTACCAGTTCCACCCCGTCCTCCCAACATTCCCGTTGGCAAGTTCCTCGCCTCTTAACAGACACCCGTACTTGTCGGACTACGTCACCGTATCATCGTTGGAACGCTTCCCTCAAACAAGAAGGGATTACGTGCCAATGGACAGTTTATCACGACCGACTTTCTACCCGCAAACAAATCAAGATTCGCCGCAAATCAGGAGGCAACTTCGCCCATCTGGATCAGGCGGACTTGGGTTGAGTCGGGTTTACCAGCCGGGATGTAACGGATCGAGGCTACTAGGCGTCGGACGAACTGAACCGGGACATTACAGCGACGACTGTAACTTTCTACCTGGGCTTCCTCGACGAGTAGCTAGCCAACCGGATGTCAAGTTTCACCTTTCGAGGAGTTCTAACCCCGCCTTTGACCCGGCGTCTGAATTTCGTCCTCTTGGATACTACCCACATCTTAACCGCCCTTCAAGACCCACTTACCTCCCGTTGAATTCCTCCCCAGTTCGAGATCGACCCACATCTCTTTGTATGATCGGCGGCACAATGGGAAGCTACAGCGACTCAGACCCGGAGGTTTTCTATCCTTATTACTGCAAACCACCCCCAGTTGGGAGAATGGTTTGTCCCCCTGGACTCGCCAGAATGAGGTTTTCTTCTGGAAGCCTCCAACTGGACGAGGAGGAAGAGGAGGAAGAGGACAATGGAGCGGCGAAAGGTAAAGCACACAAGGAGTTGAAGGGTGAAGAAGAGAAGAAAAAAGGAGGACAGAGAGCGGCGCTTACTAAAGTAACACTGTAGATAAAGGCGAAAACCAAGGTTCATGATGTGATCACACTCAACACCAGACACCTGCAGATGAAACGGGACAATAGTAACAATTGTGATGGATTCATGTGTATGAGTATTGTTTTTGAGGCGTACTGGCAGATGAAATGTACTGTTTTTGCCTTGTGTTAGTGAAACCTCAGCTTCTACAGTAGCCACATTACGGGTAAAAGCGAGCTAATTTTGAGGATTACAAAAAGTCCTCCATCTATAAACCGATGGCAACAAACAGATAATTATGTTTTTTGGCGTACTTTTTGTATCTGGGCATTGAAGTGATTGGGGATAAAGGCAACTTTGCTAAAATAGATTGGACATGAAAGACATTTTTAGTTATGTCAGTGTGATGCGTACGTATGTTTGGTGACGTAGCCGATTGATTATTTGAATTGTTTTGGTGAATTCTGTAGAAAAATGTGAATAAAGTTGGTTGATATAACAGAACTGAATTAGCCAATATAGGATTATCGAAGGATGTGTTCAAATTAAAACAATTTAAGCAATCGGACTTTATCCAATTCTTTAAGACACACTGCAGTAACAGAAAACCAAATGGAAGCAAAGGTTATTAAATACGACTCACACCGTTTTCTCAATCAAACTTAAATATTTATTAATAAAACTCTAAATCCCGCTACAAAAAAAAAGAGTACACTTCTGTAAAATCTTTCATTTTACATTCCCCCCATCAACAAGCATCGTCGTATCCCTTATGATATATAAAAAGACAAAAATATACAATGACCACGTTTTATAGCGTCTTTGGTACAAATCAGTAATTTCTTTGATTACAGCTCCCTTCATGCTCTTGAAATGACCGTCGGTACTTTCCCAATGATAGGTATGATTAACAACGTCCTTCACATCGAGCGTTTTTGTTAAGAATCAACCTTTAATCCTCAACAATGTTTTCCCAAAACTGATGTGTATTGAAAAAGGACTCTTTGAATAAGAAACTGGAAGACCGTTCGAAGATCCTGGAACATTTTACTTTTTTTGTTGGTTTTTTTCAATGAAATCCAACGAGAAGTCTTTTTAAAGTACAGAAAACCCAGAAAATACATTTTAGCCAAAATCCAAGCTACGATCAATTCAACCATCAATTTAGACCGCTCACTGTTAAGCTAACGGTTGCGCAATGCCACTAATTGTGCGACAAAACCCAAGGATATTATTCAAATGGCGGTAATTTTGAACATTTAGCTTGTAACCTTATCTTAATTTACTTGAGGAATGTATACATATTTATACAGTTTAATTCAGCTAGCTACAACAACAGTTAGCTAGCCAGAATAAAAACAGTTCGCTAGGTGGCTAAACAGTTCGCTAGCTGGCTACCTTGTTATGGTGCGTTCAAACCAAACACGAGATCAGGGAACTGTAATTTAAAGAATTATTAACACAACAAAACATCTGTATTATTGGCATATAATCTGTCTCAAGTGCTACGGAACAAACATCTACAAAGTCATGACACAAACATACCACTGCTGATGGACGAACCCTATAATATATATCTTTTTTTTGTGTACAGCTTCAACAAAACAACATCTCCGTTATAAAAAGTCTACTTTTAGAAAATGTCTGATAGCATAAATAATTAAGGCACATTATGGTAAATGTAAGAAAGTTTGAACATAATTAAACAGACTTACTTAAGTTTGAATTAAGTCTGAGCAAAGGGAAAACAGACTTAAAATGTAGTTTCTTTTTTTAAAACTTCAGACCTTTTGATTAAAAAAAACAGCTGTATTTTGAATCCATCTTGGGGAGAAAATAGGTTTTCAACCTGCAGCAGTGAATATATATATATATTTATAATAGAAAGTGTGTATATAACATTAGTGTGTGTGT
>CM070489.1:3243143-3270643 GCA_036324585.1 Champsocephalus esox
CACACATTCAGAATTAACACACACATTCAGAATTAACACACACACATTCAGATTAACACACACACACAGATTAACACACACACACACACACATTCAGAATTAACACACACACACATTCAGAATTAACACACACACACAGAATTAACACACACACACACATTCAGAATTAACACACACACACACACATACTGATATACACCTGAACATCAGCAGGAGAGAGGACTCTTTAAAGTAGATACACTACATATGATATACACCTGAACATCAGCAGGAGAGGACTCTTTAAAGTAGATACACTACATACTGATATACACCTGAACATCAGCAGGAGAGGACTCTTTAAAGTAGAGACACTACATACTGATATACACCTGAACATCAGCAGGAGAGGACTCTTTAAAGTAGAGACACTACATACTGATATACACCTGAACATCAGCAGGAGAGGACTCTTTAAAGTAGATACACTACATACTGATATACACCTGAACATCAGCAGGAGAGGACTCTTTAAAGTAGATACACTACATACTGATATACACCTGAACATCAGCAGGAGAGGACTCTTTAAAGTAGATACACTACATACTGATATACACCTGAACATCAGCAGGAGAGGACTCTTTAAAGTAGAGACACTACATACTGATATACACCTGAACATCAGCAGGAGAGGACTCTTTAAAGTAGAGACACTACATACTGATATACACCTGATCATCAGCAGGAGAGGACTCTTTAAAGTAGAGACACTACATACTGATATACACCTGAACATCAGCATGAGAGGACTCTTTAAAGTAGAGACACTATATACTGATATACACCTGAACATCAGCAGGAGAGGACTCTTTAAAGTAGAGAGGACTCTTTAAAGTGTATGAAACCAAATGAACTAAAACACTTCTTCTTTCCTGTGGGACAGGAAGTTTGAAATGCTTCTGATGTCATAACACCTCGTACTGCTGGTGCAATCTTTAAACCAACAGCAGTATTATTATTAGATGCCTGCAAAACATTACGTCGCTGAGTAATAGCCTTTCTGTAAACAGGAAAAGAAAGTAAAGGACATTAAACATCTGGTTTTTCAATTAGGTAAAGTAGGAACCAAAACATTTAAGATATATCTTTCTTGTAAATACACTAATTATTAAAGCCACACCTTTGGCACAGGCCAACTGATAATGTGCTGAAACAAGTAAACAGATGTTAGACAGCCAACTGTAAATGAATACACACACGTTGTTTGCAGAGGGAGGTTTTGAGGCTGCAACACTCACTAACCATATGTCCACACACACGTACACACACGTTACACACACACACAGGTTGAATGTCACCTCGTTTTAACTTCCTCCAATGACCATGTGGCAGGTAAGACACACACACACACCACACACACACACACACACACACACACACACACACACACACACACACACACACACACACACACACACACACACACACACACACACACCACACACACACACACACACACACACACACACACAACACACACACACACACACACACACACACACACACACACACACACACACAGGGTCAAATTACACCATTTGACTGTTAACTCCAACGGCTCTATTACGGTGACACACACACACACACACAGAAGGAAGCATGACAGTTAAAGATAACAGGAACCACACACACGTCTTCATTATGGCATGTACTGTACGAAAAACTGACATTTTCTGTAGCATCAAAACGTTTAACTAATGAATTACACACACACACACACACACACACACACACACACACACAAGTAGCAATGTTATTGTATGCTGCACACACACTTTGACTCATGTTACCCCACAATACTCATGTACACACATCCTTTAAAACAACACACACCAGCATGAAACAAACCACATCAATAGAGGACACACACCCTCATGGATTTGGCTACACACACACACACACACACACACACACACACACACACACACGATGTTTTGACCACAACCAGACGTCATGTTATTATATGATTTTATAAAGAGACATTTGTTTACTGACATATCACAGCTATTTAAAGCAGAGGTGTGTGTGTGTGTGTGTGTGTGTGTGTGTGTGTGTGTGTGTGTGTGTGTGTGGGTCCGTTTTATCAGAATCAAAATAACCCTATCTCTTAAAATACAAATGTTTAAATGAAAACAAGTCATTCTTTCCTCAGCAGACTCTAGACATCAGGACCGTGTGCGTGTGCGTGTGGTTTTATTGGATGCAAATTAAACCGAGCCCCCTTTGGAAACAACGCAAACGACTGTAAAGCCAGACGACAACAACAACAACAACAACAACAACAACAACAACACCACGTGTCTGACGCTGCGACCGCCTAACGAGAGAGAACACACACAGCTGTTGATCAGAGACACGAGATTTGGATAACGAATGGAAAGAGCTTATTGGAGCCAAGTCGTGTAAATACTGAGACCGGATAACTTAAAGGGGCCATATGTTGCTTTGTGGGGGTTGTAGCGTTGTTTTTAGTGCATGTCAATGGTCTGCAGAGGCTAACATCCCTGCGTTCCCTCCAGAGGATTACCCACACTCCAGGATTACCTTAATACCAATGATGCAGACATGAGACAATAATGGTGCTCACTTTATGCTGCGTCTCCATTACAGTTTAGTACTGGGGCGGTAACTATAGTAACGCAGTGTAGGCGGAGCCGTGACGTCATCTTCAATGCGAAACACAAAACCAACATTAGCTGTTAGCCGTTAGCCCTCAGAGCTCACAGCTCCTCATATCTGTTCAGAAACTAGACAGAAGTTAAACAAGTACAAACCACAGACTGCCTGGGTCATGGAGAATACAGTCGCTGGTTTATTTATGTCTGTAGGCCGTTGCTGTGAGTGTGGACGGTCGGAGCATATACAACGTTAGCTTAGCCAAGCTACATTCAGAAAACTCACATTTTAAAAGGGTGTTTCTCTGCCGTCTGTCTGCAGACTGGTCAAAGCATTAATTCATGGTCGTTACTAACCGGTATCAGTGTGTTGTTACTTCGGCATCATTTAGAAACGTGTATTACAATTAAATCACGGTCAAATCTGTGCATCTTGTTGTAGTTGCAGCCCCCTAGCCGTCACTAGTTTAGCACACGCAGCCCGGTTGTTGGCCCGGGAAGAACCTCGATTAAGGAGCGCCAGAACACTGTGAAAAAGTACGCGCTAGCCGGAACTAGCCCGAGTGGAAACGCAAAACAAACCGCGCTGCAGTGGAAATGCACCATAAGCACTGATATATGTTTTTTACTTAAGACAACAGAACAATGTAACCTTAGAAAAGAAGAAACCGAGATCATTTGATTTAAAGTCTTTTTTAAGAAACGTGGGTTTCCTTAAGCATATCCATACAGGAGTCTCCAGACCAATCACGAGTGTGCATCTGCTTCATAAGATATCGTTCTAGTTCATTGTTCAGAAGTAACCAGTAATCTGATGGCGTCTTTTGTTCTGGAGCTCCGAGGGAATACAGAGAATACACGTCCCCTTGATTTGTGTCCTTGTAATCCGCTTCCATGAAGTCCCTTACTCCCCATGCCTGTGTTTAAATGACTTTAGAAGGTGTGTGTGATGGATATGATTTCTCCAGAGTCTTACCTTGAGTGAATATAGTATAGATTATAAAATAAGTATTGTTAAGAAACAGTTTAGCATTAAAAAAGGATGATAAAGCCAAGTACTCCAGAAGCCTGCCCTTTACGACTTTAAGAGATAAGATAAGAACTTTATCGATCCTATTTGGGAAATGTTTGTGTTGCAGCAGCATAAAAAGACACAATCAAAATGAAATGACTAGAAATAAAGAAGAAAGTAGAAAATATACAGGTTGAATTTACAAATTAACAATAAGATATAAAGCAAGGTATTATATATACATAAGTATGTGAGAGATGGAATTTTAAATATTAAACTGAATATATACATGCAAAATGTACAGTGTGATTTTAAGTCCTAGAGAAGCTATGGAGCAGAGAAGTGTGTGTGTCCTGTGGGTGTGTGTGTGTCCTGTGTGTGTGTCCGGTGTGTGTGTGATAGTCGTCTTACCTTTGAGTCGTACGCAGACTGCTGGATGACCTCCGGAGCCATCCAGAACGGCGTTCCCACGAAGGTTTCCCGTTTTATCTGCGTGTCGGTCAGCTGGCCGGCCACCCCGAAGTCCGCCAGCTTCACCTGGCCGTGCTCCGACAGCAGCACGTTGGCAGCTGGAGGGAATAGACGGCATTATTATATATTATTTCATTTCATTAAGGCTTCTTTAAATATACATCTATTTAGTTCCACACTTGCTTTGGAATCAACGGCTATTAGTGCGAATAGAGAAAGTAGACATTTAAATGATGAGAAAAGGACTAAAGCTCAACGCTGCACTTTTGGGGGTCAAATCCGGCCTGTGGCGGATTTAATTTCGGCCCGCAGGATAATTTCGAAGACCGAGGGGTCGACCTAGCACCAGGTGGAGGGGTTATATCTCCTCGCTGGCCTGGGAGCGCCTTGGGACCCCCCAGTCAGAGCTGGTTGATGAGGGGAAAGGAAGTTTGAGGCTCTGCTGGAGCTGCTACCCCCGAGACCCGACCACGGATAAGCGGGAGAAGATGGATGGATCATTTCTAATTCCAATTAGATCTGGCCCGCCGGTATATGGCACGCACACCTTCACTCCATCCTGAGGGTCTCCTCCGCTCAGAGCCGGACCCCACACATTGATGAACTTGAGCCCAAGATGAGACGCCAAGTATCTAAGCTAGCATCAGAGCAGCACACTGAGTTCAATGGATGCTTCCTTCTGCACTTTCTCTCACGACAACAGGGCATGTTTGGTTTCTCTCTGAGGGGAATCGTTTTGTTGAAGCTGGTGTTGGTCTGTGGGGAAATGTACTCATGAGAAGTGACTCTGGAGAAGCTGCAGATAGAGCCGTGAGAAATGAACGCAGCTGATTATTTAATGTTGTTTTTATAGGCGATAATTTAAGCTTAGTTAGTTCCAGGTTTAATATGTGCAGTAAGTTCATTTCAGTACGTTCTGCAGTAAACATTGAACCAGTCCGGCCCTCCACTAGCACCCATAATGTGCACATTTTGACTTTTCTAAGGATTTAATATTTGTATTTATTTTGTTGGATAATCTCATTAAGTATTTGATTTTCTTAAATTCTATAAATGAAGTATTCGGATTGTGGTTTCCGATATTTTAAATAACATTACAGCGTCATTAACAATGATTCTGCCTGCCAGGACTTTCTGTTGTGGTAAATAATAAACAAAAAGGTGAAGTCATTCTAACTTTCTATCGTCACGGCCAGCTTTTAAACTCACCAGCAGGGGGCGCAAACGTCCGGCTAAAAACAAGCATTACCTAATATGTGGCATGCCTCCTTTGTTTGGCGAAGATACGGCATGAAGAATAGAAATGTTCGGTCTTTTAAAATACACCTGCAGACGAATTCCACATCTCATCGAGTGGGATAGGCCGAGACGCATCCCTTTAGTTCACGCTAACGCTGCTTGTATTGCATCACGAACCCCACGCGTGTCGATAAAGGTTCATGTTATCTTCATTACTCGTGGAAGTGTCCGCATCTGATTAAAGTGCATACATATGAATTCCTGCAGTGCTTGTATCTCAGATGAACGTACCCTTGATGTCTCGGTGGATCTTCTTCTCCGAGTGCAGGTAGTCGAGACCCTTCAGGATCTCCTTCAGCATGGTGGCGATCTGAGCCTCGTCGAACGGACCAGCACGGAGCTACACCACACACACACACACACACACACACACACACACACACACACCACACACACACACACCACACACACACACACACACACACACACACACACACACACACACACACACACACACACACACACACCACACACACACACACACACACACACACACCACACACACACACACACACACACACACACACACACACACACACACACACACACACACACACCACACACCACACACACACACACACACACCACACACACACACGTTAAAGTGATGACACAGATATAAAACATGCCAGAGGATGGTGGTAGGAAACACACCCTGTTCAGTTTCATTCAAGACGAGACTCAACACGAAAGTATGCAACCAAACACTCCGTATCTCCACTTTTAATGCATACAGGGGGATGATACATGTGTCCCCACGTTATCCTGTGACCTCAGAGTACATTCACTCATAGCTGAGTCATGGATTTGCAATAACCACCTCAACCATTTGAAGTCCAGTTTCTTTGTTTAAATGTACTTCATTCGGACACAAATGGGAATTATCACGAATTAAAAAGCCCCAATAATGAGGTGCAGACTGAGTAGACCCTCCAGATTTTCAAAAGGGCGCATAATCCCCGCATTTTTCCTCACAAGGTTGAGGGAAAAAAAGTTAACTCGTCTTGATGTGAAGTAGTGATGATGATGACGATGACGATGACGGTGACGATGACGATGACGATGACGATGATACGTCATCAGCTCGCGCCTTACAGAAGGTGAACACACCGTAGAGTGAACGTGTGGAGCTCACACGAGAGAGAAAACACCACGATGAAAACATCTAATGGGGCGACCGTGGCTGCGAGGGAGTGCGGTCGTCTTTTAACCAGAAGGTTAAGGGTTCGATCCCAGCCCGTGCAGTCAACATGTCGATGTATCCTTGGGCAAGATACTTAACCCTGAGTTGCTCCCGATGGCATGGCCAACGGTGTGTGAATGTGTGTGAATGTTAGATCCTAGAGCAAGTGGTACTGCTCTGTATGAATGGGTGAACGACATGTAGTCTGTAAAGCGCTTTGAGGGGTCGTAAAGACTGGATAAAGCTCTATATAAGTACAGTCCATTTACCATTTATCTAATCCGTCTCAAAGCAGTTCCCCGATGTCTCGCACGGAAGTGTGGGGAAACTATTCTGCACCCCGTGCCACTGTGTGTTGGAGCATAAGAGAACATCCACGGTGACGACCCACTTCGATTCATTCAAACATTCGAGCATGCTTTCTGCTGCTGCGGACAAGAAAGCCAAACCACTCGCGTTCACCGAGGCATCGACCTCCAGAACCCTTTAGAGGGTACAAGGAACGAGGTGAGACGCCTACGAGACTGAAGCTGGTCAGATAACGAACGAGTAAAACAGAATGAGACGGAGAAGTGTGTGTGTGTGTGTGTGAGAATAAATAAAACAGCCCAATATTTATTTTTTTCGCATATTTCGCAACTTTCCGCAATGTCACCGCATTAGATCCCGTGAAACCCCCCCGCATAGTTCATCGCATAATCACGGATTTTTGCCGGCGTTTTTCTGGAGGGTCCAACTAATACATGTGCTACAGAAATGTCACGTGTGTTTTTACTTTCTTTCTTCTAAAAAAATAACAAGAAACGACTTTAAAACTCACCAAATCCAGCGCTGATCCTCCGCCCAGATACTCCATGATGATCCATAGTTTGCTGCCCTGCAGGAGGAACAAGCTCATCACTAAACCGACTGAGAGCAATGACTCAAACTGTGCAGATGTACCACCCGACACTACAACAACTCAAAGTCTTGCCCAGCATATGTGTCTAATATCTAGTCAGAATATGTCTTTACACTCGATATAAGACACACTAACCTCAGAGGCTCTTGTTTTTGGACAATGCTTCATCTTGTTACGTCAAAGCATCTTATTTTGAGTTGAAACACATATTTTTACATATTTATTAGAATATCAGAACACCTTATAGCTAAATGGTCCGTCTGTCTCGCTCTCGTTCTGTCTCTCGGTTCCACTTTTACTTTGGCGCGCTACCTGTCTCGCACTTTCCCGGCCTCCAGCCTTTCCTGCTGGAGCCCGCCGCTTAAAGGTGGCGGGCGCGGACCGGTCCTAGAGCCCGTAGAGTTAAAGGTGGTTAATTTTACCTGTAAAATCCATAGATTTAGGAGGCTCCCTAGTGGCCGTTAGCTGTACTAAAAAAATGGGGGAAAAAGTCGCGGCTTATAGTCCGAAAAGTACGGTAAATATCCCTTCTTATTTCATGACATCTAACCAAGCTAATGTTCACTTGATCTCTTGGCAGATTTTTGTACTTATTTCAAGTGAAAACGGCTTGTTTTCATTATCGTTAAACCTGTTTTTGGAGCAGCATTTCTTTCCAGAGTAAATAGACATCCTTGAGAATATATTCACTTTGATAACTTAACAAACTCAAGATAAAGTCATTTTCCAGTCAATCTGTCCTCTTAGAATAGTGTCAAAAGAACTAGAATTTCACAGGAAGACTAGAACAGTGCAGACCGCTGTCATGGACTTGTTGAGCGTTGCTAAGGACGCTCACATCTGCAGAAAGAAGTCCGGTCGATTGAACTGCATACAGTTTGCTTTTCAAACTGTTTGCTTGTCTTTAGTTCTCCGTCGTCGTCTGAGAGCAACGTGGAGGATTTTAATATATTTGGAGAGCGCAGTAATTTGGATGAATGGTTAGTGGTTGATGAGTCCCCAGCGAAGAAAAGAAAAAGACAAGAAAACAGCGGGGAAGTAACGGGCAGAAACCCTCCTTTTGACATAGACATCAAACGGCGACACATATCAGTGTGCAGTTACTTTGGCATGAGGGCAGGGATATCTAGATACTTCCCGAGGTTTGACATCATGAGTTGTGCTACTTTTAAAGCGAGCAACGGTGTTCTCAAATCTGTAATCGGCTCCGCAAAAACGCTATCGAAGCAGTTCCTGCTACGTAGTTCAAACGGTAACCACGGACTATTTTTCTTAGCCGATGCATGTCACTTTAAATCAATAATAAAAAAATGTAAATCAATAAAAACATTTTCTAAATCAATAAAAGCATTTCAATTAATATTGGGAGTCATGCCGTTACTTTGTTGAGAATGTGTTCTTCTCCCCATGATGACGCCTCGCTGCACATCATCCCGTACTTATGCTCTGAATGTCTTTCAGTTTTGTCAAGCACTTTGAATTGCCTTGTGTTGAAAAGTGCTGTATAAATAAACTTGCATCTTCCTCTTTCCCGCCATAATAAATCGATCATTTTCCCGTGGCGTTTTCTCCTGGAAGCCATTTTTTTCGGATTGTAGTTATAATTTTAATAAATAAATAAAAACACTTCGTTTGGTTTCGGTAATTGTTCTTTGCTGTGTGTTGCTGCCGGCCCGTCTCTCCCCGATTCTCATTGAGTGTTTTACAAAGAGTGAAACAGCGCCCCTCTAGATGTTATGGTGAAACAGTAGATTGCACTCACTGCTGCGAGAGGAGGCCAGCCGAAACTGGGCTTCCCTTGGTGAAAGAAAATGGAGGGATTGACCAATCAGATGAGGCTCACGTCACGCCCCTCCCAACCTGTGATTGGTCAGGGCCATGCCAAGGGAAGCCAGAGGCGGCTGGCTTCCCCTGCCTCTCAATCCAATCAAATCAACTTAGTGGTGCAGTGACGCGTCCTAAAACCCGGAAGTAAGCTGCGCTCGGTTTCCCTCGACAAAAAGGCAACGGGATTTCTCCATAGGGTTTTGGAAAGTAGCTCGAAATAAGGTCAGTGGAAAACGAACCTGTTAGATGAATGCACGTTTTGTTCAGCCGCATAATATCCACATGTCTACTTAAATCTAATCGATAGACAGATGGATAGATGGATAGATAGATGGATGGATAGATGGATAGATAGATAGATAGATGGATAGATGGATGGATAGATGGATAGATGGATAGATAGATAGATGGATGGATAGATAGATAGATAGATAGATGGATAGATGGATGGATAGATGGATGGATAGATAGATAGATAGATGGATAGATAGATGGATAGATAGATAGATAGATGGATAGATAGATGGATGGATAGATAGATGTATAGCGTCACTGCACCACTCTCACCGCCGTTAGAAAGTAGCAAGCAACTGAAGCAAGTGCAATTATGGAGGGTGGAGATTTGTTTGAGTATTTACTCAACAATAATTGTACTAAACTTCCGCTACAGCAGCAACTAAAATACAATCTGATGACAGGCCGATGCCCAAACTGGAGCTGCGAGGAACAAAGGAGCGAATCGGACGTAAGACGTTAAAGGTCTCCTGATTTAGTTTGTGAAGGAATGCTTATTAGCGTTTCGGCTGGAGAGTGCGTGCGGACCTGTCGGTTAGATAACAGGTAATGATACAAATGTGTGTAAAATGATACCGGGTGCTGTAATCACTCATCTGGTTGCGTTATTACATTGACCACCCCCCGACCCAAAAGAAAGACGTATTATTGGCTTCCCCTAATTTTTCCCCACGACACGCTACTGCCATTTCCAGATGTTTAAAAGATAAACCTGTCGTTTTACCTTCAGGTGAAAACGCCTTACCTTCAGATATGACCCGTAGTACTTGGTGATGTAGGGGCTGTCGCACTGGCTGAGCACGGTGATTTCCTGCTGGATGTCTTCGATCTCGTCCTCCGCCTCTTCCAGATCGATTGTTTTGATCGCCACCACGCTCTGAGTTCGATTATCGATGCCTTTAAACACCTGCGGGACGAGGAGCGATGTGGAAGACAGAAGAAAAGATTAGCAGAGGAACTATATGTAGGGAGGATGGAGGGGTTTCAGTAAATGCTAACACTAACGATTAATCATGTTTTATTATTGGATGTAAATATGACACACGCACCTCTCCGAAAGACCCCTTCCCGATGCGATCCAGCTTAGTGAACAACTCCTCCGGGTCAATCTGAGAGCTCTGATTGGAGGAAGAGGAGGAACGAGGAGAGATAAAGCGGTTTATAGTCGTGTATATCAACAAAGTACATCAAACTGTTCAAATATATGCTCGGAAAGCAGTCAAAGTCGTAGGTGATGTCTTTTGTTTCCAGTTTGAATAATTGAAATTAAAGGGGGGGTCGGTCATTTTGGAGAAAGCAGCTCGAGATCGCTAGGATTTGAAAATACACAACCGGAAGAAATCTGCCACTTCCTCACAGAGCCCCTCCCCCAACACACAGGAACGCGCACATGACCAATGAGGGCACGAGGTCAGTTTGTGCCCCGATGGAAGGCTGACAGGCAGGTAGGCCATCCAGTTACTTTAGCCGGCTCAGATGATTGGTCGAGCTTTTCACAGCGCCACGGCTTCTACAGATGACTTTTTTTAATGGATTTGTTGTCAAAGCACTTCAGATACTCATCGCTATCGGGATGTTCAGAGCATTCCATGGAATATAACAACAAGTGTATCTCGAGCAGGTTTCTCAAACGTACCACCTTTAAGTACAGAAAAAAAGCAGGAAATCCAAACTTACAAAAGTATTTCTCGACCATCAAATCAACGAATTGGAGCATTTTCAGCGCTAGTTTTAGTCCACCTCAACACTATATAATAATTAGTAGTATATTCATTTTACTACAAGTTGGTTTGCGAAATATATAAAGCTGCGTTTATCTTCAAGTCTATGCAGCTTCCTGTCCCCAGAGTCAGAACTAAACTTGGAGAAGCCCTTTGAATTGCCTCGTGTTGAAAGGTGCTGTATAAATAAACTTGCCTTCAGTATTTAGTGTTTTTATCCCATGAATAAATGGCAGATTTTCAAGATGTCCAAAATAAAACGCAGTGTGCAACTCTGAAGTAGTTTGCAGCAGCTTTGTCTCCGTCATACGCTCATTTGCATATTTACGAGGTCATTGCACATCATTTGCATACAGCTTGGTGACGGCCGGGGAGGAAAGAGAGACTTCGTAAAGAAGAGCCAGAGCGGAGAAATAAGTACATATATATTTTCAGATGTATTTTACTTGATGGTGTAACGTCAGTTTGACTTTGTTTTACGACCAATATAAACATATCAAGAAGTTAGGTTCAAATATTATTATATATATCAGTAACAATGTCAAGTCTTTCCCAATGCAAAACAGGATCATAAAAGTTCCACACACAAACCCAGTAAAACACAGAAGGAAGCATGTCAGTTAAAGATAACAGGAACCACACACACACACACACACACACACACACACACACACACACACACACACACACACACACACACACACACACACACACACACACACACACACACACCACACACACACACACACACACACACACACACACACACACACACACACACACACACACACACACACACACACACACACACACACCACACACACACACACACACACACACACACACACACACACACACACACACACACACACACACACACACACACACACACACACACACACACACACACACACACACAGCGTGTCGTAAGACTAAGGCAGGTCTTGACTTTATGGGAGTTCATGAAAGTGAATTGTTTGTACATTTCACAGCTTCTGGCTGTTTTGTCACTTATTAAAATACGGTTGCACTGCCGTCTACGAGGAGAACTCGTTTGTGGTCAATGTGATGTCGTCTGCTTTGAGGTTTAAGCAGACAAGACGTCACAAGAATGAAAATCAGTCACGTCATTAATACGTTGGTTTTTAAATCACCATATCGCACATTTGATTTTTTCACACTATTATTTTATTTGCATCGCACTATTAAGTTAATGCTTAAGTTAAATTACAAACGTAATAATGAGTAACTAATAATTCAAATATATATATAATATTCAAACAAACATAATAAGTGAAAGTAAGAATGTTCAATCCATAAAATAAGTCGTATAATAAAATTAAATAATAAAGAATATGTATGCAAAGAAAAAATTGAAGTTGAAATGTCCAATAAAAGATCTAATGAAATACAAATATTTATTAAAATACGAGACGTTAGAAATAAGGAAGAATATGCAATAAAAAAAATGCATACAAATAAAATAATGCTATAAAAACATGCAAGCGAGACACATGTAATCACCACAGCAGCGTATGGTATTCCTGACGCTGCTTCGATTTCCTCTGAACTAAAAAAAGGAACTACCACACACACACACACACACACACACACACACCACACACACACACACACACACACACACACACACACACACACACACACACACACACACACACACCACACACACACACACACACACACACACCACACACACACACACACACACACACACACACACACACACACACCACACACACACACACACACACACACACACACACACACACACACACACACACACACACACACACACACACACACACACACACACACACACACACACACACACACACACACACTCTGCCCACAAAGTTGCCACACCCAGTCAGCACACAGCTCTTACTGTCTGACTTTAGCTCGGCGCGGAGAGAAGCAAAGAGAGAGACGGTGAGAAGAGAAAATAAATAACACGCGATAAAATAATGGTAGAAAACTGAAACTCAAAACGCTGTGATACTTTTTGAAGTTTACATGAGGACAAATATACTGAAATAAGACAATTAAGGTTTACTAGTAACTATGGTATGTAACTATGGTAAACAGTGAAAGAGACTAGTGACAAATTAAAACATTATATAAATATCCATTCACTTTCAAAAAGGGCCCAACTTCGCATTTTCAGGGTTACTCGAAATACATAAATAAAAGCAAAAAGGAAATACCAAAGTATTACTTATGTTACGTCCGCTGGAAGTCACACTCATCTTATAATAACACAAATATATATTATGTGTATTTAAACAAACTAATCGGAGTGTATAAATAACTTTTCGAAAAACCCTAATGTCTCAGTTATGGCTGATAATGGTATCAATGCTTCGGATACGACCAAACAGAGATTTAACTTTGGGTTCTCCGCATGACGTTCTGCTCGCGAGTTATTTTTAACACCAATGTGGACATTAGAGGCTGCTGAGGTCGGACTGCACTTCCTATATTTAACTTTCAACGTATAATTACATCCATTCTGCACACATGTGCTGCGCTTTACTTTAAATAACGGCACCGCTCGCCCACTATGTAGGTTTTTGTGCATGTGAATGGTCTGCAAAGTCTGGAGAGGACTCTTTAAAGTAGAGACGCTACATACTGATGTACAGCTGAACATCAGCAGGAGAGGACTCTTTAAAGTAGAGACGCTACATACTGATGTACAACTGAACATCAGCAGGAGAGGACTCTTTAAAGTAGAGACACTTCATACTGATATACACCTGAACATCAGCAGGAGAGGACTCTTTAAAGTAGAGACACTACATACTGATATACACCTGAACATCAGCAGGAGAGGACTCTTTAAAGTAGAGACACTACATACTGATGTACACCTGAACATCAGCAGGAGAGGACTCTTTAAAGTAGAGACACTACATACTGATATACACCTGAACATCAGCAGGAGAGGACTCTTTAAAGTAGAGACACTACATACATGAACTCGGGAGGCTTTAAAGTAGCACCCATACTGATCACTGAACATCAGCAGGAGAGGACTCTTTAAAGTAGAGACGACACCACATACTGATATACACCTGAACATCAGCAGGAGAGGACTCTTTAAAGTAGAGACACCACATACTGATATACACCTGAACATCAGCAGGAGAGGACTCTTTAAAGTAGAGACACCACATACTGATATACACCTGAACATCAGCAGGAGAGGACTCTTTAAAGTAGAGACACTACATACTGATATACACCTGAACATCAGCAGGAGAGGACTCTTTAAAGTAGAGTCACTACATACTGATATACACCTGAACATCAGCAGGAGAGGACTCTTTAAAGTAGAGACACTACATACTGATATACACCTGAACATCAGCAGGAGAGGACTCTTTAAAGTAGAGATCACTACATACTGATATACACCTGAACATCAGCAGGAGAGGACTCTTTAAAGTAGAGTCACTACATACTGATATACACCTGAACATCAGCAGGAGAGGACTCTTTAAAGTAGAGTCACTACATACTGATATACACCCGAACATCAGCAGGAGAGGACTCTTTAAAGTAGAGTCACTACATACTGATATACACCTGAACATCAGCAGGAGAGGACTCTTTAAAGTAGAGACACTACATACTGATATACACCTGAACATCAGCAGGAGAGGACTCTTTAAAGTAGAGACACTACATACTGATATACACCTGAACATCAGCAGGAGAGGACTCTTTAAAGTCACTTTAAGTGGATTTTACTAATAATACTTCAATGCTTTTATGACTTGTACATGTAGTTAAGTGAACATCAGCAGGAGAGGACATCAGTTCAGGGACATTTGGACATTGTTGTACACTGAGACAGCATTCATGTTTCCATCTTGTAAGATCACATTCCCACCTCTATACTCGATCCCTAATCTCGAAAAGCATCACACAAATCTTCTTAATTCTTCCTTGCATGTGTCAAATGGTTCACCTGCAGCCAATAAGGAAGTTCAGTCATCAGCTGTTCAGACATTAATTGTGACGATACGATGATAAGCAGCGACGAGGTTTCCCCTCAGGACTCTGGACTCCCTCTCTCTCCTCACAACAGCTTTTAATCAACGCTTGCTTTTCAGTTCCTGTTTTACTTTATTCCACCGAGAAACCCCAAACCTACCGTTAAGAAACAAACAATATTTATTTTTGGCCCATAAGAACGTCTTTTTCATGTATCAGTATAATAATTTCATTCAAAAATATGAACAATTAAATGACTAAAAAGACACAATGGAACAAGAACATCTATAATCGGCCCTTTTATTGATTAAAATCGGTATAATTAATATTATTATAAGGTTTAAAAAGGCATTCGGTGACAGGCTTTGTTTTTTTTAAAGGGAAATGGATTAAAACTAGTATTTTTGTGTCATATTTGTTAAAGATATAGTTATAATCTTTAAGTAAAGTTCTTATTTTGTTCATTGCACGCATTTAAAAACACTCCACGTAGTAGGTTAGAAGGGTGCATTCTGAGAGGGCTTTTTCATATTTAATTATTAAGTTATTTAATGCAACTGCACCAAATGTCCTTCTAGATCGGCAAACAAGTAAAGAAAAGGGGACTTATTGAATGTGATAGGGTTACACTTTGACCTGAGTGATGTGTGTGTGTGTGTGTAGTCTAGCATTACTATCCTTGTGGGGACCGACATCTGTTTACATAGTCACGTGTGGGGACTCGCCTCCCTTATGGGGACATAATGAGGGGAATCATTAATTTTAGGGTGAAGACTTGGTTAGGGTTAGGCATGTGTTGGTTAGGGTTAAGGTTAGGATAAGTCTCCAGGAAATGCATGTAAGTCAATGTAATGTCCCCTGAAGTCTTGTATGTATGGTGTGTGTGTGTGTGTGTGTGTGTTCTAGCATTACTATACTTGTGGGGACCTACATATGTTTACATAGTCACGTGTGGGGACTGGCTTCCCTTATGGGGACAAATTGGAGGTCCCCATAAGGGGGGTCATTCATTTTAGGGTGAAGACTTGGTTAGGTTTAGGGTTAAGTCAATGTAATGTCCCCTGAAGTGATGTATACATGGTGTGTGTGTGTGTGTGTGTGTGTGTGTGTGTGTGAAAAACAACAAAGCAGAGGTTAAACATTCCCTCGCTCAATCATTACACTCTGTGTTGTTACTGTATGAGTATCTACACGTGAAGAGGAGCAAGAACTGTTCAAGCTTGAACCAAAAATAGAGTTAGTAAATGTTTTACTGCAGGTCACATGACCTTACTAAGTTAGTCACGCAGTCTGGGAATTACATGGATCCGTTATGGGACGAATGCCAACAAAGGTTTTATAAAAAAAGTCAATAATTAACACAACGTCAAGAGAGTTTAGAGTGAGCTGCTGAGTCTGATGCTTTACCTGCGCCACAAACAATGGAAATGAACGACGTAAACACGGAGAGAGCTTGTTGTTGTTGTTGTTGTTGTTGTTGTTGTTGTGTCTTCACTGTACTGTTAATTTCGTTGACTAAAACTATGACGAAATATGTTCGTCAACGACCTTTTTTTCCATGACGAAAACGTGACGATGACGAGACGGCAGTAAACAATAACTGCAACGAAATCATCATGCAATATCGTTGACGAAAAGTGACGAGACGAAAATGTAGTTTACTAAATAAAAACTGTGCCAAAATCTGTCTTTACTTTCGTTGACTAAAAATGAGACGACGAAATATTATCAAAGATCACGTTAAATCTCTGATGGTCGGTTTTTCTCCCAGCGGTTCCACTTCCGGTGCTGCGGCAGAGCAGCAGCTGTGTGTGTGCTGCGCGCGGCGGGAGATTTGAATTACACCGGGCAGCGGCACACTGTGAACGTGAAAGACTCGGGTCTAACTCGTGGTCTGACTAACCGTATTTAACAGAAAATAAAATGGGAACAACAGGGCTTAGGAGCAATGGTCGCACTCGCGCTAACCGAATACTCGTCAGCGCGAGTGAAAAGTCTAAAATAAGACTAAAAAGCTCAGACTTTTAGTCGACTAAAACTTGACTGAATAAAAACGGGATGAAGGTGACTAAATATGACTAAAACGAAAAAATAACACGGGACTAAGACTACATTAAAAAATAGCTGACGAAATTAACACTGATTTATAGCCAACCAGTGTCTGCAGGGCAACACAAGCAGAATAATAATGCAAGCACACGGCATGTGTATTTTTTAACTGCAAGGATGTTAGGATTATGTTACGATAAGTAGAAGTGATGTCGATTTCTTATTCATTAATTTCGGGGGGAAATTGACATTTTAGGATACAATTAAATAACCGATAAATGAATACAAGTGTTTACAGAGGGATCAAAAGTAGCTACGTTGCAATACAAATAAATTAGGGATGCACGATATTGTTTTTTTGAAACCGATACCGATACCGATAACTTCCTGCTTCTCAAGACCGATACCCGATAATAAAAATTAAAATTACGCCACTAATTATTTTAACGCGATTAACGCATGTGTATTTTTTTTTCCTCGGCCGCCCCGTAGCTTCAGAGCGCATCGAGTTTAAAATACCATCTACAAGCTGATGCTGACAGCCCCGCTCCTGCCGCCCGCTTGTGGCAGACCACACTTCCACGCTCACCGGCAGGCACCGACTGGCCATCGGGAGGACCGGGAGGGTGTGTGTGCTGTGGTCCGAGCGAGCAAGAGAGAGACCTTAGTGCATTGTTGTTGTTAGCATCTGGTGCTAGCTAGCTGCGCTAACGGATATAAGGAGCTGTTTAAATGAAAACAGAGGAGCGCTCTATCCACACAACTGCGCCGAGCACTTGACTTGATGCAGGAAGCAGACAGCGGGACGTTGGAGGAGAAGTCAGCACACTCAGCAACATGATTGCAGCGTCCAGGCAGCTCCGGTTCGAGCATATGCCTTGAGTTGCACATAGCTCCAACGCGCGCGCAGACACGCGCAGACACGCGCGACACACACACACACACACACACACACACACTGTATTGTATTATTGTCTTCGTACGCTTTTAACACACCATCGTAGCGATGCGATGTTTCAGGTGACTGATCAGGTTGAAGTATTAGGGAGCGCTGGATTTGTGAAGAACTCCCCTCTTCCTAAACCACTAACACCACAGCACTGGCAAAACGGGAGGAGCCGAGTGAAAAACAAGCGCCCCTCATCCCAATCCACCCACACCGCAGGATTTATTTTTTTTTACCCAAAAAATATATTGTATATTATCGGGTGCTATTAATACTGTTATCGGTTTATCGGGATGACGTCATAATTCCTAATATCGGGCCGATAATTATCGGGCCGATAATTATCGGCATCCCTAAAATAAATAAATATATTTTTTTAGAATTTCAAATACAATCGTCCACATGTTTTTGATATTAACGTGAGGTTAACGAGCAATGTTCGATACTAAATCAAATAAAAAGAGATATTTATACAAACATAATAAGTTAATAATAACAATGTGCGATAAAAATATATAAAATTAAACAAACATGGAGGAAAACTTGGACAAAGCTGTGGAAACTCAGAGAAAGAGTAATCCATGTTTTCACTAACAACCGGGGTCCAAATATCCAAACATAAAACAGCTCGGTGTGTGTGTGTGCGAGAGTGTGTGTGTGTGTGTGTATTGTGAGGTCAAAGGTCACAGCTGCTTGAGGAGGAAGTACAAACACAGCGTTCTGAAAAACGACCCTCGCAGAGCTGCATCATGTGAGAGTCCTCTGAACACATTTCCTGTTTCTCTAGAAAGCCGAACGCAGAAAGCACAACGTGAGTCACGCCCCACGGAGGGACCGGTCAACGTGCCGTCTGTGGCGGAGAGAAAGGAACGCTTATGTCTCCAATGTTAAAGGAGCACTCTCGTGTTTGTACACCAACATGTGAAGCTACGGTCAGCACCTGGTTAGCTTAGCATACAGACTGGACACTGCTAGCCATATTCCTTTGATATTGGACACTTATTTCTCCACTATTACACATAAAAGGAATATCTAGAAATAGTTTACTTTTGCACTCTCGTGCTTGAACACAAATATATGAAGTCACAGCAACTGGTTAGCTTAGCTTAGCATAAAGACTGGAAACAGATGGAAACGGCTAGCCTGGCTCTGAACGAAGATGGACACACACTTTTCTACAAAAATATAACGACATGATGAGACAAACCTTTAATGTCTATCTTCTTTAATACTAATATGGAGCTTGTTGTATTTATTTACTTGTGTAGGGGGTAACTAACAATCATTTGTATTATCAATTGATTCATTGATAAAAAATACACATATCAATAATATTGAAGGCATGTCAATTCAGTGATGTTTTTGGAAAAGCAGGTTTATACGTATTTTTGCTTGTATATATATATATATATATATATATATATATATATATATTACTAATATTGTTGTTGTTATTATTTATTGTATTATTATTGTTTATATTACCTTCTTTTGTAGGTATTTTTCTTCTTTATTTACTAAGGGAATTGTGTAATATATTATATATATATTATCCCCTGTATACTAAATCGGTATTATTTTGTTAAATGAATTCAATACAAAAAATTATAATATAGATTAAAAAGGAATACATGTGTTAGCTGTAGCTTTAACAACAACAACAATTATAAATATCAATGTGTCCATCCATCTTCTCCCGCTTATCCGTGGTCGGGTCGCGGGGTAGCGGTTCCAGCAGAGAGCCCACAAACGTTCCTTTCCCCTCATCAACCAGCTCTGACTGGGGGGTCCCAAGGCGCTCCCAGGCCAGAGAAGAGATATAATCCCTCCACCTGAGGCCTGTCCTACGAAGCTGGTTCAACCTAACCTGGATGTGTTTGGAGTTAGCTGATTGGCCTAATCCAAAACATACGCGCTCTCGCTAAGCGGTCCTACGACGCGGGTTATCAAGTGGATCGCTCAGCCAGCCGTGTCCTATCTAGTTAGGTGTTCACGTGAAAGGGGTGGGTATCTGGAGCATTCGACCAATCACAGACATGGAGAAGCGCACTGACAGCGCAGCGTCATACTTCCTGAATGAAAAGTGAACTTTAATACTAGTCAAAAATGAAGAAGTTAAACTTTAAACATCCATGACTTAAACACTTGATCAGGATCAAACGCCTCAGAGCTGCACCTGCAAGGTGAATACAGCTGGAACAGAACAAGTGTTTGGAATGCGTCCATCAACAGGTTATGATATCACTGCCCGTCTAAAACACGATCTGACTTTCATTACATTTGACTCGAGTGTTTCGTCAACTTAACGTGTTGCTTAAAATAATACTTCTCATCCAGTCTGTGACGCTGTGAGTGCTGCACGGCCAGATACGGCTCAGCTGACTCAGATCAGGAGATATGTGATACATTATGAAGTGATATGAATGATAATGGGACACATCGACGTCTGCACTCAGTGTACTTGTGTTGTGGCCGATATGTAAGTAAGCTTTCTTAACGCTAATGTTCTAACAGTCAGACTGCTCTGAAGATGGAGGTGATATTCTATTAATGTTCACGTTCACACAGTCGCTGATTTTTGCCGGCCGTCTTTCCTGCAGCAGCAGCTTTTCTGCATTTCCTTTCTCCTGTGATATGACTTGATCGCTTTGAACTCCGCACACTGAGCTCTGATTGGTCAGCAGGCGGTGCTTTCACTGAGTTGAGCTCTTAGCCTGCATCCTAACCTGCTCCGTGGCAGGTTAGCCGCTCAGCCTAAGTTACCATGGAGATCTAGCCCGCTAAAAAGAGAACCAGCTTCGGAGGACCGGAAACCCCAAGTTTCCCCTGAAGTTAGCCGCTAAGCGAACATCCTGCTTCGTAGTGCAGGCCTCTGGTCCTCGGTCTACCCCTTGGTCTCTTCCCAGCTGGACGTGCCTGGAACACTAGGGAGGCGCCCAGGTGGCATCCTTACTATATAATAATAATAATAATATCAATGTGTCAGTAATCAGTATCTTAAATCAGTGATTCTCAAATGGGGGTACGCGGACCCCTGGGGGTACGTTGTGGTACTGCAGGGGGTACGTGAGATAAAAAAAAAGGTTATTTAAAAAATACCATGCATGATTACAAAAATAATCATAGTACAATAAATTAAATAGACGCTGAGCGGAAAGCCAATTTTATATTATAACGAATAGACATTGAAATGAACTTGCCGGGTACAAATCCTCGCAAGAGATGATGCGAAAAGCCTCCACAGCGTCAGCTCGGAGGCTTCGGTCCTAAAACTCCTAAATAGTAATTGCAGTGTTATTACATGTTTGTTTTAACCCTTTCATGCCTTGTGGTCGCTCCATTAGAGACTGCTAATGTCATGCTGGTTTCTTGTATATGCACGGGGTTTCGGATCGCACAGTTGCACATCAGTGGATTTTATTATAATATTTGTGTATTGTATTTGATTGTTTTTGCATAATATATCATTTTGTTCATTGGTTTGTTAAACATATATTACTTAACAATCAGTTTCAACATGTTTTCTCATCCTTAGCTTGTTGTAATGCAGGCATGAAGGAGTTAATATCTATATACATCACTATATTGTAGGGATGCACGATAATTATCGGCCCGATATTAGGAATTATGGCGTCATCCCGATAAACCGATAACAGTATTAATAGCCCCGATAATATACAATGTATTTTTTGGGTAATCCTGCGGTGTGGGTGGGTTGGGATGAGGGGCGCTTGTTTTTCACTCGGCTCCTCCCGTTTTGCCAGTACTGTGGTGTTAGTGGTTTAGGAAGAGGGGAGTTCTTCACAAATCCAGCGCTCCCTAATACTTCGAACCTGATCAGTCACCTGAAACATCGCCATCGCTACGATGGTGTGTTAAAAGCGTACGAAGACAATAATACAATACAGTGTGTGTGTGTGTGTGTCTGCGCGCATGTGTCTGCGCGCGCGCGTTGGAGCTATGTGCAACTCAAGGCATATGCTCGAACCGGAGCTGCCTGGACGCTGCAATCATGTTGCTGAGTGTGCTGACTTCTCCTACAACGTCCCGCTGTCTGCTTCCTGCATCAAGTCAAGTGCTCGGCGCAGTTGTGTGGATAGAGCGCTCCTCTGTTTTCATTTAAACGGCTCCTTATATCCGTTAGCGCAGCTAGCTAGCACCAGATGCTAACAACAACAATGCACTAAGGTCTCTCTCTTGCTCGCTCGGACCACACACACACGCACCCTCCCGGTCCTCCAGATGGCCAGTCGGTGCCTGCCGGTGAGCGTGGAAGTGTGGTCTGCCACAAGCGGGCAGCAGGAGCGGTGCTGTCAGCATTAGCTTGTAGATGGTATTTTAAACTCGATGCGCTCTGAAGCTACGGGGCGGCCGAGGAAAAAAAATACACATGCGTTAAAATAATTAGTGGCTTAACTTTAATTTTTATTATCGGTTATCGGTATCGGTCTTGAGAAGCAGGAAGTTATCGGTATCGGTTTCAAAAAACCAATATCGTGCATCCCTACTATATTGTATTTATATTTATCCAGGCTTTCTATCAAAGACGTTCGGGGTCGGTCGGGGGGTACTGGGTGAGAAAAACGTTTCAAAGGGGGAACATTGATTTGTTTTTCATTCATACACGTTGACGACTGATTATACGTGAAACTATGGTGGCTCTCAGCTCCTCCCGATCTCCGCCTGGTGTGCCGTGTTTCTAAAGTCACAGGCGCTGCTTTTACTCCGTATGACTTGTGTGGAAAACACTCCACTGTAATGCAAACAAAGCAAGGAGGAGGAGAGTACACCTGGAACTCTGATTCACACCGCAGAGCAACTGACTCACCACCTGGAGCCAACACACACCATCTAACACCCAGACACACTCGGGAGTCTCTTTCGAGTGACAGCCTGCCATTAGAGGAGGCACCATAGAAGAAGAAGAAACTCCCTGCGTATATCTGTGCGGAAACTACCTGCTCGGTGGTTTACAACAGGAAGCTTCGACAGAGTGAAGAATTGATCCGCTGCAGGAGGTACACTGTAGAGATGGAAACAGGAAGTCCTCGTGTTGCAGTTTTGTTTTATCAGGAAGGTTCAAAGGGCAGCGAGATATCAGCCTGTTTGGCTCAGGAAGAGAAGTGCTTTAAAGAGGCCATATAATGCACATTTTCAGGTTCATGTGGTTGTGTGACTTTGATAACACGTGTTTCCAAGTTAATTTAATGAGTATAGGTCTGGGTCGCCATTAAATAAGATGTAGCTCCACAACATGACAGACAATAGAGGAATATGTCCAGCTCTGGCTCGCCAAGTCAATGTTTTTATTTGTGTATTTAACGGGGACAGCACCTATGAAAATGGCTTCGAAGTCACCCTAAAAACAACTTATAATATACAAAATGGTGTCTTTAAATATCTTATCTTGTCACTTCAAACCTAGTCACCTAAATAAGATTTCAACATTCAAATAAAAAGGCACATCTCTCTTTAAGAGGCAGACAAAAGCCGTTTGCATCCCATTTACTTAAACAAACGGTCAATAATCCAAATGGTTGCTAAACTATTTTCCATTAGTCAACTCCCCATTGCACTGAGCCGTCATTTCCAACACAACACACACCCACAATGCATCACTCCTCTCTGCAGGTGCAACGGATAATCAATGTGTGCAGCAGCTGCCGCCGGGTGTGTGTGTGTGTGTGTGTGTGTGCGTGTGTGTGAGCCCCACCCACACACACACAGTCCCACAGGTAGGCACACCTGAGAGCCGGACAAACAGGAGAACTTCATAACTCTCGTCACGCCTTTGAGAGAAACTGATTCACCGAGAGAAGCCACATGTGTTGTTAGGGAGTGTTCATATTATATATATTTGCTTTATTTAGTCACGTGTTTATCCACACTTGAACATATTTAAATCAAATCTTTACTAATTTACTGTTGATGTTTGTTATTCTATTTCATTTCTGGAATGTTTTCACTTTAATGTGTACATAAATAATGATACGGTTGTTTCAAGTGAATCAAAAAGGCATGCGTTGCTATGGATTGCTATTATTCCATTTGTTAATCCGTTTTGAGATTGTGAAGCTTGTTGTGTTACCGTGTGTGTATAAAAAGGTCTTTAAACATACATATCGGTTGGTTGGTTGAATGATTGAGCAAATGCAGTTTTCGGCCCTTTAACAATGCAATGTTAAACCAGGTGAATGGCACAACACAATCAAGATGAGACACACTGTTAGGTCATAATATAGGTCATTAAAGGACGATCAAAGGGCTTCTGCAGAGCCCCGCCTGCTGACAGCAGGCCAATTATACCTCGTATAAAAGCAGATAAAGATACTGCGCTATAAATACACCTAAAACAAGCCCGCGGACACAATGAATCACCGTGGGGATAATACAGTGATGTGACAACACTTAAAAGTCCTTTAAGGGCTCTAAAGTTCACTATAATGTCAGTATAGGAATATTTAAGGACGTGTTGAGAACCAAAATCACTTTAAGTCGCTACAAAAGTAGTGAAAGGACATTTGAAACTCAGGGTGTATGCAGGAATCCTGAAGTCAGATGTAAGACATTTTAAGACCCTTTCCATACCATTTAAGACCTCATCGCCACTTTGAGTTTTAACCGGTTACCTTGGCGACACACTTCACCTCACATTTGACCATATACAGTATGGATTGTCCTTCCTCCTTATCTTCCAACCATTTGTGGTATTTTCGGAACTTTAAGTATTTTTGGAATTAACGGTATTTTTGGAACATTTTAAGACCTCATCGCCACTTTGAGTTTTAACCGGTTACCATGGCGACACACTTTACCTCACATTGACTATATACAGTATGGATTGTCCTTCCTCCTTATCTTCCCACCATTTGGACGCAGACTTGCATTTCCCCGTAACGATGTTGCTTAGTAACCGGCGTAAACGGGCCTTCGCGCTATCAAGGAGTGAGCGCGCGACGTCCTGTTCAGACGACGTCAAACCCAACGGGACGCCATCAATAAACTACACAGAATCACACTACACACCTACGCCATGATTACATTCAGGCACACTGCAGAACACAACCTCTCTGGACACTTCAGATACTTATTGAAAACAAGCTACAAAATGTAACACCTTGGAAAATGCCCTTTAATACTTTTTAATAGCCTTCAATTTCGCTAAATTGATTTATCAACTCGTAATACTTGTTAAGACCGCGCGGACACCCTGACTCACCTATACTCAGTATAAAGTAATACAGTCAGATGATAGGTGACTTTATGAGCATCATAGGGACATACACACACTATAATGTCACTGAAACAGAAGGAGAACTAAAGAGAAACTTTGAGCCAAATCAAACCCTGTATAATAAAAGCTGAGCGAATCCTACAGGGACATGTTAAGAGACTTTAACACCACAATGTCACTAAACTACGTGTGGACTATCAACAGTCACAACAACGAGTCAATACAGGTATCAAACCTACCTCACTATAACAAGTACTAAAGTCACTGATTGGTTATTCAGGGGTACAGAAACATCACGATGTCACTGTTAAATAAGGTTTAGCCACACTGTAAGCCAATAAATAAATATAATACAGGTATTTCAAGAACAATAGACACCATTAACTCAATTTGGAGATCGAAAAACACAATACAAGTCCCCATATGAGTACTATACTGATATTTCAGGA
The DNA here is from genome assembly GCA_036324585.1 of Champsocephalus esox. NCBI lineage: Eukaryota > Metazoa > Chordata > Actinopteri > Perciformes > Channichthyidae > Champsocephalus > Champsocephalus esox. Next base: position 3,269,207 of record CM070489.1, read on the forward strand.
GATTTAAACAACACAAAGTTTAGTATATACACTCAGTTTAGGTTCGCAAAGTCACCTTATACGAAGCTCGAGGAGTACTAAAGGGTCATTTACAGAGATAACACACCAGAAGTCACTATAGAGGCTTACAATCATATAACCAACAGCATAAAGCCAGTTTAGAGTACTAAATCACATGTGAGGTAACTTTAGGAGCATTAAAGAGTTGTTTTGTACACCATGAATGTACTTTAAAGTGGACAACAAGCTTCTAAAGCCACTCTTTGTAAATGGTATGGCCATTAGAACACGATTTGATTAAGTTAACTCATTTAAAGTTAAAAAGTCTCACATAAGTCACTATACATATCACCAAGCAGTTAGCATGTTTAGATGTACTAAAAACACATACTTTAGGAGCTTTAAATAGTTATTTGGGGGTTTTTACACCATACATGTACGTTAAATTGTAGCTGTAAAGTCACTATGCATCTTTGAACACAATTAGATTATGTTGACTAATTTAGAGTTAGAAGATCTCACATAAGTAGATATACATTAGGTAATATCACCACACAGTTAGCTTGAAGTCAGTTTAGAGTACACATGTGGAGCATTCAAGAGTTTTTTGCACCACAGATAATCCCCTTTAATGGTTAAGGCTCCATAATTAGCTTTAAAAGCAACATTGAATTGACTTCCCTCCCAACATGGAGACGGTGTATTTGAATGAAGAGGCCTGCAGGTTAGCCAATAAATCTAAATATCACGCAGAACAGCATCAGGTAAGCACTGGGGAAACACTTCGGACGAGGCCTGTAGTTGCACAATGCTGCATTTACTTGTGACAAAGCTCGTGGAATATGTACAAACACACGTAACAACGCTTCAAAATACACCTTTCTGCTCACCTGCATACCAGGAACTTCCATGGTTACTTCGAAGTATGAACGCCCTTTTCCTCCTCCAGGTTTCTGTCTTCTTCTGTGTTCAGTCCTTCTCTATTTACACCTCCTCTCCGAGCTTTCTCACGCGCCCTCAGAATAAAATACACTCCAGACAAAAAGTGGCAGGTTTAACTTCGAGCAGGAAGTGAGGGAACAATGTATCCGATGAGATACAAAAAAAAAGTTTGCAGTAGAAAGAGAAATGAACAAACACACACACACACACACACACACTCACACACTGTGAGCCTGTAGCAACAAAAAGTGTTGAGCAAACGAGCAGAACGACGCGTTCAGGGGCGGAGCGATAGGGTGGGAAATGTCAGTTTCACAAATGAGGATCTCTACTGCCATCTTGCGTTCCTTTCTATCTATCTATCCATCTCTCTCTCTCCGTCTATCTATCTATCCCTCAATCTATCTATCTATCTCTCTCTATCTATCCAATCTACACATTAATTAATGCACCTTATTCAAATAAAGCTACCTCATTTAATATCTGCACAGTTTA